>VZSZ01005511.1:621760-635733 GCA_013398815.1 Ibidorhyncha struthersii
AAAAAAAAAAAAGCAGCTAATCCATTTTAGTCATCTGCTCTCTGATCGACTGGCTCAAGGTGGCGGCTTGTGAATAATACAACACCAAGAGCCTCATAAGCCAACCGTTTGCTTCTTGTGAGCTCCCCATATTAAGTCCTGATATATTATTGCTCATTAATGAGTTATCTCCTCATCCATGAAGCAAGAAAGCATGTCATTTCCTTCATTAATAATATTGGTCATGACGTATCACATTTAAAGTCATTTTTTGAATTCATCCCATATTTTACAGCCACACTTTTAGAACTTGCAGCTGACCTGGCCATTAAGCTCTGCTAATATTTGTTCTTCGTGCTGTGCTGTTTTTTCAGTATTGCCACCAAAGCTTGACAAAGGGTCCCTGGGGTCCCAGGGCCTTTCAGGAGTTAAAGGGGGCTTATAAGAAAGACGGAGCAAACTTTTTAGCAGGGCCTGTTGTGATGGGACAAGGGATAATGGCTTTAAACTAAAAGATGGTAGATTTAGACTAGATCAAAGGAAGAATTTTTTTACACTGAGGGTGCTGAAACACTGGCCCAGGTTTCCCAGAAAGGTGGTAGATGCCCCATCCTGGGAAACATTCAAGGTCAGGTTGGACAGGGCTTGAGCAATCTGATCTCATTGAAGCTGTCCCTGTCCACGGCAGGGGGTTGGACTAGATGGCCTTTAAAGGTCCCTGACAACCCAAACTATTCTATGATTCTATGATTTTATGATTCTATGATCTGATCAAAAATCCATGTTGAAGTTATGTCATTGCTTATAGTAGTTTCTTCTTTTCTCCATCATGAAATCCAAGCTTTATCAGAAGTAAGACCCTGGTTTGTAAACAAGGGATGCTATTTTAGGATGTCTTGGTGAGTCTGCATTGTGTTCAAACAGCTGCTTGATGATTTAGCTTGTAGTCGTGCACTGAGCAAAGTCTAACACTGAGCAAATCATTCTTATCTGATTACCTTTGTAGCTTATTTGTGTGATGATTTGGGAATCATTTAGATATGGTAGCCATTTAATCAACAATCATATATAACATGAATATAATGTTTTCTAATTTTGTTTTCATGTACAACTCAGATGCAATGCCTCCAATGGATGTGAAGATTAATTATACATTCATTAATGGCTATTTATAACAAAGGTCATCAAATTAGTTTCTGTGACCTCATTACCATGTTACATGCAATCTAATTAACTAATACAAAGGTTGCTTCAAACGCCTGTTACAATTTTAAAGTGATAGATTCTCTATGTAGGTACATCTGACATTTTCTAGACTGTTGCTACTCTAGGAAATGGATGGAGGCAGATTAAGAACACTTACTCCAAAAAAAAACCCCATACTATTCTCCTTAGGGTGGTAACAGAAACTAAGGTACAGCTGCACAATGATTCAGATTCTGAGGCTCTCAGCATATTTATCTGAAAAAAAAAGAAAAATAAACCCCTCAATTTTTTCCTTTTAGAAATTTATTTTTTTATCCTTGGATTTTCCTAGATAATTATGTATATCACTGAAATACATAATGATGATTCTATGATTCTATGATTCTGTATCATTAATAATGCACGAAAAGTAATACAAGAAAATTAGCAGCCAGCGTTTTGTATGAATGGTGAGATGTATGTGACTCTATGTATCTTGGGTGCTTGAGCTTTAATCAGAAGCTCACACCTCTTTTTTCTGTAGTTGTTGATGTATTTTTCAACTCGTACGTGTCTGGTCTCAGGATGGCCATTTTTCAGGCCATGACAGAAGCAAACTGACTTGTGAAGAATAAGGGATATTGGTGCATAAGTGAATGGGACGACACAATGGCCATCATACGAAAAAGAGACAAAGCTATTGCAGAGGCTTCTGCTTTACAGTGTTTAGTTATAAAATAAGACAATATTATTTCTACTGAACAGAAACAACAGTGGTCTAAGCCTCTGAGGGTTGGATTTGACTGGTCTCCTTCAAGTCCCTGGGAAAGATTTTAATTCATTCCCTTCTCAGGTCTTCCTTTGCCTCTATATCCATCTTTCTTATTTTGCTTTCTATATCAAACTTATTATTTGCACGGATATATGTTTACTGAGAGCAGGAGACAGAGGATGACAAAATCTGTGCAAGGAAACATTTTAACTGCTAGAAAGGAGAGGACTGTTGCCCTTGTAGGCTTTCTTTGGAGGACCACAGCTTATGTGCATTGCTTGCATTGTGCAACCATATACCCATTTCTGTTTTTAAAAAAAACAGCAATAAAACAGCATTACAAAAAAAGGTACTTTATGGGCAGTACGGCAGATTAATTTAGTAATATTAAATGTCTTGAAACTTGAATTCAAGTCTTTGCATGCAGAGTTCATGAATAAAATATATCTGTTACTCAAAACTAGTCTGTTCCCCAAAATAAACCCTGAAGAAAGGAATAGTCTTATCTACGTAGTCTTCTTATCTACACTGGATGATAGTTAATCTGAGGGAAAGTGTATCTATACAGGTTAAACTCTGCTGAACCCCAGGTGGATCATTTCATTTAGAATTCAAGTAAGTTTTTTTCTTTCTTCAAAGTTAGCTTATCTCAATGCAAAAACGAACCCAAGTGATTCTTTGCAAGGGTGATTGGCATTGCAGGATCACAAGCCTGTGCACCTAACTAAACTTCACTAGCGCATTTTAAACGTACACCTTCCATTGATTCAGAAGAACTTTTATGAGTCTGGACCAATTTGGCATTTTCTGCCTATTGTTTCCAGAGACACACAGGTCAGACCTTGTTGTGTGAGGGGCGGCAAGGTCCAGAGCTCCCAAGGGCCGAGCCCTTGCCACCTGCATGAATCTCAAGGGCTTGTGATGCAATTCTGCCTACACAACTCATGCGTTTTCTTCCCCAAAAATGTTGGAGGCTTTTGCCCAAAGAATCCCACTCCAGCTGTGGGAAACAGCCTTCGTGCTCATGGTCTAGGATGCCATTCTACACGGAGCCAAGAAATTCTTGGAAGCCAAGAAATTATTTGCCAAAAGCTGCATTACATTTTTGCCCTCAAAACTGTTCACGGACTTAAGCTTAATGCACTTAACAATTGCAGCTGGAAATACTTTTGGCCAAGAATAATTGAGGCTGTGATCCACCAAAGGACACAATAGCAAGGGCAGACTTTTACCCAACGATCCAGTGACTCATGACACAGCGCAGCTGCAGGAGACCACGGCACAACTTCTCCCCATGCATAAAGGGAGCTGAACCTCTTTTCCTTTCAAAAAAATATCCTAACTGTGGGTTATGAAAAATCCTGCAGCAGGGTCCTCTCGTTTCCATCTCTTTGGACCCTGTTGGATCTCTTTAAAAACACTAAAATACTTATTGAGGGAGGACCCAGAAGAGGCGCAGGGGCTCCAGGCAAGGAGGGTTGGTGGGGGAAGCGTTGCTTGCAGCCCTCTGGCAGAAGCCAACAGAAGGCTTTGACTCTTTTCCAGACAAACCCAGACGCAGAATGGCAGAAATGTTGTTGTTTAGATTTTAGACATATTAATAAATATGTGTAAAGGAGCTTGGAATATCCTTCATCTCTGTCATGCCTTCACTTTTATAGGCAGCGTAGGGAAGTTCACACTTGCCCACACTTGTCTCAAGTCACCACAAGACCTAAAAATCTGGATCCCATCTTTGCTAACAGACCTCTACTGACATCATTAGAGTTTTGCAAGCAAATAATGTATCTCTTGCCATTAAATGGCTCTTTTTTTTTTTTTTCCCTAGTGGTAAGTGTTGAAAATTAGTCGTAAAAATATGATTGTCCCCCCAAAAAAAGAAAATCCTGGCTTGTGTTGACTCTTTCCCTCCCTCCAAATATGAATATTGACACGCTGGGGTGTTTAGCTGGTATGTGTTCCAGAGGTAACGGGAGAATTTGGTTAAGCAGTTAATCTGCTTGGCTCGGTTGCAGCAACAGCATGCAACTCACAGAAGAGCAACGGTGAAGTGACACTGTTGAAAACCAGGGTTTCAAAGGAGAAAGATTTATTTAAAAAAATGCAGACAGCACTCAGTAGAGTAATAACACCTTGGCTCGATCTGACTTCAGAAAGGAAGCCTGTGACGGCTGCATCGCACAAAAGATATTGCCACCAGTACGAATGCAGGTGGGGGTTTTCTTCCTCATTTTATGTTCCTCTTCTTGGCTTTTCTTCTGGGGTCATTTTTTATCATTTTTGGAAAGTCAAAATCTTAGCAAAGTGCTTGAAAAGGAAACTGTAAAAACCAGAGCGTGGCTGCAAATCTGGATGGCTAGAGGACTTTTTTTCATTCCACCTCCTTACTTATCTGCATTTAGCAATAGTGTATTAACATATTAATACATGGAAATGCATATTAATAACGCTCAGCTTATCTGCCAGGAGCAAAAAGCAAATGAATGCAGCATATAAAGGAGCAACACTAGGTGCAGAATTCAAACCCATGTGCCTAAGAAGGAAATAACAGAACCTATTCTTATATCTGTTGGTGTTGTCATGTCAATGAAAGGAGAATTTAGCCCTTGCAGTTTAATCTTACAGCAAGCCACAGACCTGTTTTGGAAGCAGCCTGTGTTAAGTATTAAGAAGGTAGCCAAAAGGTTGTGCAAAACTGTAAATTATTTGGCATTCTCATGCTCATAAGTTTTAATTTTCTAAATAAGATATTTGGGCTTGACTGCCTGATTATACTCTTTTGTTAGAAGGCTCTTTTTCCCTGAAAATGAAAATTAATGCATTCCTGGGATATTTGGTCTCTCTAAAAAAAAAAAAAAATCACTTTCTGATAAAATCTAGCTAATTTGTCAATGTTCTTAATGGTTTGCACGAAAAAAGAAAGGGGATAGTCTCACAGGAGGATAAACTCTCCAAGTCTTCATCCTGAAGAGAAAAGAAACACCCAAGTACGCTGATGTTGTGCTCTTTCATTGCAGATCAATATACTGATCACAGCAACGATGGTAATTACAGTCCGTCTTCTGGGAGCTGAGCATCCTCGGCTCCCATGAAATCAGCAGAAGTCAAAAGCATTTGACATCCTCCATCAGGAGGCTTTAAAACAGTGAACAGCAAGCAAACAAGGGAGCAAACACACAAAATCCAGCCACAGTTTCATAGGGGCTTCACTTGATTTCTCCCGTTTCCATATACTCACCTTTGCTAGAGCTGAAGTGCAGCATCATGGACACGGTCGCCTTCTCTGAAGCTAATCAATGCAGAAACCATTTTAAAAATATCTTCTTTTTTTTTCTTTTTTTTTTTTTCTTTTTCATCTGAAGTCAGCTTAGGTCCCTGTATTGTGCTTTTTGACAGAGCCGGAAAAATAGCTCCACTCACCTATCTTTTTTGCCTTTTTCTGAAATGTTATGAGAAGCTACATTTTTCTTAGAAGTCTGAAGCTTTAATCTTTAGGAGGCGTTTGGCCTTGGATGAAAACCTAAGTGGCATTTTCATTTTAGTCCTCTGTATTTAGAAACACATAAATGTTTGTGCTATAAAGAAAACACCGGATGTCCACGGGGACCACAATATTGGTATTATGGAAAATTCTGCATTTCCAAGTTGTTTTTTATCACCACTTGGAATATTTTGAGTTGCTTGGGGGCTTTTTGTTGTTGTTTTCCATTTAAGAAGATGAAGTCAGAAAAATTTTGACCGGCTCTATCACGAAAGACATTTTTCCACGTGGCAGGTTTCCCTGCCGCACTCTGAGGAGCCATGTACAGGTCTATAGGGCTTTCCATCCACCATGGAAACCTGTTTTTGTTTGATCTTCCGTGATTTACATTACAGGCTCTTTGAAGCAGGGGCTGTAATGCTGAGTTTGTGCTGAGAAGCAGCCATGACCACTTTTAGAACTATAAAAATAAATCTGATGCAGTACTCTTAACAGCTTGTAACCCCAAATATTTAGTTGAGGCTGGCGAGACTTTCTCCCATAGGGGAAAAAGAGTTTGTTAAACCAGTAGCTGTTGCAAGCAGTGAAGTAGTCTGATACGTAGCGCCAGTAGTTAAATGAAAGCTATTGTAGAGGATTTATTTGTCACGCTTTTGGATCAGAAGAAGAAGAAAGTGTAGCAGAACTGATATTTTCAAACATTTTCAGAAACTTAATTAGTTGGTTTTGATGTGAGGACAGAAAATATGAATTAAAGATACAGCATCTAAGTTTGCGTAAAGAGTGTTTTCCAAAATTAGCAGGAGACAAATCTGAAACGTCTGAGAGATTTCATTTTCTATAAGCTCCTCAAAATATCTGATGTTAATCACAACTCCCTTAAACCTGGTTGCTTAAGAATAGGATGGTGTGACCAGAAAGCTTGTCCTCCTCACGAGTCTGAGCAGAAATAAACACCCTGAAGATGGATCATACAGAAGTATATTGAAGTACCTTTTTGTTTAAAAAATAAGGAAGGAAACTGAGAACTGTGTAACAAAATGGAGAAAACATCTTGGCCTGCTTCTTGACTGGAAGGCAGATGCCTCCTCTGTCGGTCCCCAGTCTGCAACCATCCGGACACGGACACACTGTTCCTGTGGTCTATGGAAACCAGGATTTGGGAAGAAGAGCGTAGCATACTTCAGCTCTGTCTCTGACACAATGTCAGGCTGTGAGCGGGGGCTCAGCTAGGGGAGGGGGGTTATTCCCAGGCTCGTGTAGAGGCAATCTAATTTATTTTACAACCCTAAGAAGGTGTCACACTCAAACAACACGTTACAGGCTTGATAGTTGTGCATCTCAGACCCCGTGCCACCCTGCCCACGTTCACACAATCTGTGCAGCGCTTTGGGTGCTGGTCCCTTCCCCCTCCCTCCCCGCATCACTGCAGGTCGCCGCAGCCCATCAGGGACCTGGCATTTTTCTCTCGCTGCTCTCCGATAGGTTTTCTGCCAAGGAAAATCAGCATTACTCTCTTGCTAATGCTGTCATGAAGCTCAACACTCAGTACGCATTTACGGCGTGATGAAAAGCCAAGGACATCTTGTCTGAGGCAGCTTTCCTGCTCCTCAAAACCAAGTTATCTTTCACCCCGCCAGCCTGAGTGCCTGCACACGCCACACGAGTGTGCACAGCCACGAGGGAGGGGCTGTGAACACCATAAAAAACAGTCCTTAGGCTGTAGCTCAACGAGTGCTGAGGCTTCCCCTCCCACAGCACTCTGCAAAGTGAAGCGCATCAATCTAGATTTGACAGAGAACTTTTAAATTACAGGTGAAGGGGCTTTTAAAAATTCACACGGTGTGGGAATTTTTTGTCCCGAATTCTATTTTAAAGAAGAAAATATTTAGCCTAAGAAACTATTGGGGTTAGAGAGTAAAGGCTGGAACGAGGTTTGTGACTACATGAAGAAGCTCTGTGGCTGAAGGTCCCACACACCACCACTCCTGGCTGCCTGTGTCACAGCTGAGGCACATCATCCACATCAGCCTCCTGCTTCACCCTCCCCTTTCCTCCTTTTTCTTCCACGGATACATTCTCCCAAAGGAGCTCCAGCCTCCTCATCTATCCTAAATATTTGCAGTTGAGCAGGCAAAAATTGATTAACTGCCACACCACGTGCAAATTGATCACAGGCAAACGGTCATTTGTGGTGGTCTGGGAAGGTTTATTTTCTCACTGGACAGCAAGATAGCATGAAAGAAAGGGCTCTGCAAGGCAAGCCTCAAAAGGGAAGTACTGGGCTGAAAAGGAGAAAAGAATATAGCACCAAGCCCAGAAGCACCCAGAAGCAGGTCAGCATCAATGTAAGGAAAAGCAGCAAGAAGCGTGGCCTACAGCGTCAGGCACTCTATGATGTCCTCCAGGTGAGCTTGTGGTTAAATAAACATTACAGTTCACACAATACTTAGACATCAGAGAGAGACAATTAGAATTGGAGGAGAAAGCAACTGGTTTTGACCAATTGTTAATGGTCTTTTCTGAGTGCTCCCTTTGTGATTATTGTTTTTAAAGAAGCATATTTCTTTTTTGTTTGTTTAAAGAAAATACTAAAGATATAATTATTTTTTTTTCTGTCTTCAAGGAAAAAAATGGAGGAGAAGAATGGGAGAGGCTGGCATATATTTACATCCTCCTGGTTGCAATTTGTAATTTCATCTTGTCCTCTTCCCATTTTTCCTCATGAAAAAGAAAGAGTCATGATAAAAAATTCAAGGTTCTGAGTGAGTAACCCTGGCACTGCACGGGCTCCCCTGTTCCCAGCAGCAGGCACAGAGCCACCAGGCCACAAAGCTGCCATGTTGCTTCAACTGCTCCTCAAATGCTGGTGGACTTCCCATGGTGAAACACCACAGACATGACCTCCAACACAAACGTGCATCTACAGGTTGCAGGGGAAGAATGATTTGGATATTATTAGTTATTTAACATCTTTCTGAGAGTTTACACCCATCACTTATTATTTTTTTTTATGCCCCTATCTATGTATAGGAGTGTCACACCCTGTGGAAGTTAGTGGGGGCTGCATTTCATGAGGAACTTAAAGTCGGTCATCCTCTCTTTTCAAGAGCAGCCTGAAAAGCATTTTTCTCCCTGAAGGCAACCAAAGCCTGTTTCCATTTACATGTATGTTATTAGTAGGGAAACGGTTTGGAATGTTTTTCATGGCATTCATCTATTGAATTACTGGCTTTTCTCTTCCCCGTTAGGGTACAAGGCCATTTTGGATAAAATGAATAGTGGAGATTAATAAACGTAGTTCTCCGCTGACTCCACTTCATGCAAATGAGCTAGCAAGCATTAAGTCCTTAATGGATATTTAATGGCGGATGAAATGAGCTTTCTCCTTATTAGCGCAATGGCTTATTAAAGCCGGTTGCCCTCTGTAAAGTGCTCACCTGACTCACCTCTCAAGCTGATGCTGGAAACCCAGCTCTGATGGCTAACCTCAGACTCCCTCGTCTAGCGCTTACAGTAAAACTTCTTTCAGAAGAACCACAGCGGTTGTCTTCCTGATATTTGCAGTGTAATTTGCTATTTCATTGAGGTTGTCACGTTCTTCCCTTTGATGTCTCTTTATAGGGCATCTTTAATGCCCCCCTCTCGCCATGAGTCAAAGGTTAAAAAAAAAAGTCGTCGGGGTTCTTTGCATTTTCCCGCTCTGACGTTATGCCACATGTGTGATGCTGAATTTTTGGGATGGGTTTCCCTGACCATTTCTCCTTCACCTGATCAGAATGCAGCTGTCGTCTTTTTCTCTCCCCCTTGGCTTGAGACTGAGGTAAAGGAAGTCAAGATGGGACATAAGGTTCTTCTAAACTTCTGTCTACGTTAATAGGGATTTCAGGGTTGTTGCTTTTTGCAAGAAACTGAAGAAGTGACTGATGTTCTCCCCACCGTGGTTTTGGCAGGGATAAGGAAAACCCCTAGGGAAAGGAGGGAGGGAATCCGCAAGGCTGGTGTGACACACAGGGGGAATGGGCTACTGCTGTGGGTCCAGAAAAGTCACACTCACATGCACACTTTTTCAAAGCAGCAGACAGCCGAGACTGACGCAAGTAGGTAAAGAAGAGGTGGCTGGGCTGTGAAATCAGCCAGACTCCACAGATCTGGGTCCTGTTTCCAACTCTGCTCCACGTTTTCTCTGTGTGTGCTCATTGCTGGACCAGGCACTTGACTTTCCGTGGCTCACCTCCATCCTGGCCAAGTTCATTTATCAGTTTTTACAAAGCAGCATCTAATCTGCTCTTAAATACTTACAGGTTTCCTCCATTACTTGATAGATGTAAGATATTACAAACTGCGAGGGGTTTGGAAACTGTGGTGAAGACTGCCATAAAATATCTGAGTAGTAATTCACATAAAATAAGATAGCTAGAGACTAATATGTATGGCTGCGTGAATATAATTGCAGGTCCTTATTTGAGGGTTTAAATACGAGATGTGAAAAATCATATATTTGCCAGCATGGAAAATACCGTCTTATGCATGTGGCATGTGGAAATCTGGGAGGAGATTTTTTAGCTTCCCCTGCAGTAACTGGAATTTTAGCTATGGACTTCAGTAGATCTGGATTTTTTCTCAGATTTTTCACTGGGGACAAAAAATGAGATGCAGATATGTACATAACATTGGATATGTAATTGGCCAATGATGTGCGTGTTATATGCTCAACAGAAGTAGTTGTAGCGATGGTATAACTCACAGTTACAGCTTGTAGTCAGAGAGGCCCTGAGTAAGTCTTGTCAAACGAGCCAACAATTTTCCTCCTGTCAAACTGAAATTCAGAATTCAAATCTACAGTGGCTTTGGCATAGGAATTATTAAATGATGCAAACAGAAAAATATTTGTTAAACAAATTACCAAAGGAGAATACTGGAAATTTTCTGTGTCTCTGATTTTTAAGTGACAATTCTGGCAGAGACACTCAACAGCTTTTCTCATTTTAGAAAGGTAGCCTGGTTTATAGGATTATAAGTAATTGATCTGTCCTAACATTTCCAAGCTTGGGAGTAACTCAGGAAGGTGCTTGCTTGCCACCATTACCTGCGATAGCTCATCTGTACCCCTTGGTATATATGCATGGACATAATGACTTTGTTTCTGCAGTGAGACACAGAATACGTCGTGTTCCTTGTCCGTCTCCCTCTCTCCCTACACTTAGAGTACCGAGGCAAGACTTCCAGTTGGGCTTGTCCATGGCATCAGAATCTTTGATCCGAGAGGAAGGGGAGGGGCTGATAGCAAGCAGCACAGATCTCCTGAAGCAGAAAAGCTGTGGAGATGAGCAGGGGAGGCGAAAGCGGGCAGGGGAAGGGCTAGTCACACCACAGAGGAGGTGTAACTTTTGCTTAAAAGGTCCAGAATTTAAATATTTTTCTGAATATCAAGGATATAATTCTTTAAACTCATCCCAGAACTGAACGTTATTAGGGAGACGGTGTGCTACTGGAAGCACAAGTGACTGGAAAGGAGGCAGAGGATAGTAGAAACGGAGCTGGTGGGAAGTGTGGGGAGTCCTTTGGCTGATTGCTTGGAAGAGACACTGGGTGGTGGGGATGAGGTCTAGTGGAAGATGTCCCTGCCTGTGGAAGGTGTCCCTGCCCACGGCAGGGGGGCTGGAACTTGATGATCTTTAAGGCCCCTTCCAACTCTCACCATTCTATGATTCTGTGACAGGGAGGGGTGGGGAAGAGAGCACCTCAGTGGGTGTTTTCGGAAGGGACCTGAGTGGGAAGTGGGGATCTTTGCAAAGCTGAGCTAGGGGAAGTTACAGCAGCTGCGATGGGAAATGCTTGAGGGAGGCAAGGGGAGGGCTGCAGGGGATTTTTCTTGTCTGAACGTAAGATAGAGGCCAGGTATTGGAAAAAAAGCTGGGGGGGAAGAAGCTGCGGGCTTTGGGTATGGCATGCGCGCACAGCGCAAAGTAGCTGTGGTTTATTTACCTTGGAAAGGCTTGCAGCACTTTTCCCTACTGAGAAACTTAAACAACGTGAGTGTTAAGTACAAAACTGTGTACACTACAATCGCTTCTCAGGAGGGAGCAGAAGTGGTGCCAACTCTTGGCCCTACCCTCTCCTGAGGTTGGTGTAATTCCTCCCTCCCCACCACACGCATGGCCCTGTCTGCCTTAGCAGGCCTTCTGCAACAGATTTCCGAGGGCTAAACATCATGGTCATGCGTGTGAGGTGCTGGTGGGAGCTGGCCTGTTTGCCACGGCACCCCCAGCACCGTGGCCCGTGGTGGGCACCCATGCCTCTTCCAGCCTGCCTAGTGCCACTCGCCCGTGCTGCCAAGGGACCACCTGCTCCTGGAGGGTCGCCCCCTGCTCCCCTACAGTGGTGCAGAGCAGCTCCTGCCCTGCCACATCAAAGGCTGTTTGCTCATATCAAAAGACTTTGGGGTCAATAGGGAGCTATACAACACTTAGGTGTTGTCTGGCAACTTCCTCCATGGTGGCCACCCCCCTTGCTGTGACGGAGGCTGACAGTGGGTTTGGACTTTCATCCTCGGGCCTTCTTTTGTCTCCTGGATGAATTGCGAGCTAACCTGAGACAACAGGAGAGCCTGTCCCTTAGGAGCGAGGCGCCAAGCCGCTGCATTTCTATTCTTCCCACAGTGTGTTTCTGTGGTGTGGTACTGCATGCATAATCTGGTGGGCTGCTGAACAGAGATGCTCAGTCCTTTGCTTTTGTTAAGCTACGCCCTAGCGATGTCTGTTTGGTGTTTGGTTTTGGTTTTGTTTGTTTCTTGTGGTTTTTTTGGTTTGTTTTTTTTTTTTTTTTTGTAATATTGCTCAGCAATTCATTGTGAGGCTCAAAAAACAGGTAAAAAATCCCAATAGTGACCTCTCAATCAGCACAGGTGAAAAGGGCATTCCTCATGATTACTGAACTTCATAAATGACCTTATGAGACTACTGGAGATAACTATATTAATTTCTTAGACGATGATGTTATTTTCTTCTGTTTTGTATGAAAGATAATTAAATGAAGGTCATCTAAGGTCAAAATATCTATTCAGCAGATTTGAGCCCATTTCCATACACATGCTCTGTGAGCAGGGGTTAGAAACACGACATCAATTTCAATTATATGTACTGATGCCTAAGAGGTAATGAGCTGATTTAAGAGGACTGTACATTGTGCTGGAACACATTTATTCATTTGTGGACTGTGCAGGAAGATTAGTGCCTCTAGTGCACTTTGCAAATTTGCAACATTTTAGGATACAAGCAGTGATACAGTTCTGTAATGTTAATGTAAACGAGTTCCACTTTTGTGATGCCTTATTAATCAATGCTATCAGCAATGTAACATTGAACGGGTATAAAAAGTAAGGAATAATTAGTAAGTCTGCTTATTTATGAACAAGATATCCTCAGTTTAGGAAGACTCTCCTTTTTCTGGTTATTGGCCACTCTTATTCATGAAAACAGCAGAACCAAAGAAGTTCCACGTTTGTGAAACCAGATCAGCTTTGATGACGTAAGGTCTCCACAAACAATGAACAGCTGGCTGAATTTGCCTAAAACCAGCTTCTATTTGCAATAAACCAGGATTTTTCTTTATTGGTAAATCAGATGGTTAGACCTATTTTGATACATATCCTTTGAAGAACAAACAGTAGCGCTGTTCAAATAACTTTCTAGTTTCTGGCGAGCATGTTTTCACCTTATATTAATTTTCATAGCTGCAGACTTGTAATCTGTCATAGAGGAGGGTCTGCCCTGATATTTCTGAATTCATAGAAAAAAAACCCTGGCCCTGCAAACCCAAGTTGAAGTTTGATAGTGTGTTTTCTTCTAAACCCGCTAGCATTTAATCTGAACAGAATATACAAAATATATCTTTTTATAGATTTAAAACACCATAGTTTAAAAAAAAAAAAAAAACATGAGGAAAGAAAGAGGTAGAGGTGAGGAAGGGAATAACAGCACAACATTTTATCCCAAATTTCAGGAATGCTTCAGGTATTTTTTTTATCTTGTAGTAGCAGCTGCTAAAAGTGGTTTCTTTCTCTGACGATCTGCCCCAAGAACTATCTGCTGCCGCACTAAAGGCACTTTGATCACAAACTGTCTTTATTAACATAGCAAACAGATAACCTGGTTGATTGTAATCGAGCTGTTGGTACTGACTTTGCTGACTGGTATCTCATTTACTGGTGCAGGGGGGGAGAAAACCCCTCTACCCTTTTGCCAGCAACCCCTAAGCCACAGAAAGATAAAAGAGAAGCAGCAGCAGTTGGTCTCTGAGGAGGCAGCAGACAGTTGGCTGCCAGTTTGTTAGATGGAAAGTATGGGAAACACCATCTTGCTGAAGAACAATAATATTCTGAAGCCCGCTGTCAAAAATAGCAATGGAATCACTTATCCAGCTGGATTGCCCAGACACCCTCTCTGTGTCCCTAAGTGCGGGGAAAACCACTTCTGAGGTACAAGTGAACCAGCCCATTAAAGGTGAATGACCACTGGTCAAGATGCTGAAAGGCTGGGATGGCGGACTGGTAAA
>VZSZ01005511.1:635782-724650 GCA_013398815.1 Ibidorhyncha struthersii
AAATGCTTCAAATAAATTTAAAAAAATCCCTCCCAAATCCTGACAGCTTTATCCCACTGAGATGCCACGTGTCACTTTGCCTGAGCATTTCACAATTTGCCTCGGTAACCATGTATTGCATTTACTATTTAAATCCCGTATTTTTAAATACAAAAATCCAGCAAATAATTGCCTGTTAGAGCAGTTGCCTATCTGAGAGTACGTAATTAGTCCCTTCCCTCAGCATCTGCTAGCAGCTACTGTCAGAGACAGGGTATAGGAGAGGGTGTTTCAAAGGCTTGTTCTTATGCTTTATGGATTTTATGATAGATTTAAAAAAAAAAAAAAAAGAAAATGATGATATTATTAATACCATCATATCCCTGGAGAAAGGACTGAAGAGCTCTGCCACTGTTCCTCCTGCGCTGACAGCTCTCTTGAATCAGTCCCTGTAACTGTACATCATAATTAATGAAAATGACAAGAAAACACTGTGCCTGAGCCTTTCCATTTAAGAGGGAACGTAATTGCGTCCCAGTGGCCTTCTTCAGTGTGGTGGAGGTGCTGGGCACACGAGGAACTCCACCTCTATGTTTTTTCACTGGCTTCATTAGTTTTTCCAAGTTCATCTACATTCAAAGCAACCGTCTGGGTGAACAACAGTAATAAAAGAGAGAACTAAGCTGGGAGAGATCATGCTGAGGCTCAGATTACTTGCTTCTCTTCCAGCAAGGATTTAATGCACGCTTATAGCCCAAAACTGGGCTGTCCAAGAAAAAGCTAACGCTGTTCCCATGGATTTAACACAGATTTTGGCAGAATCTGTACTAGACTGATGTTTAATACTATTGTAAACCCTGCACTGAATTGTTCCTTACTCAGCTGTGATGTGCTTTCCCCTTTGAAATGGTTTACCAGTTGCACACATGCTTCCCATTGCTGCCATCAGCGCGGGATTACTGCTGTACAACAGGCGTCCGTCTCGGGAGACACTGCTGCTGCAGCCCAGATGTCTAATTACTGTATTACTGTTGACTGAGATGCATCCCACCTACGTTTAAGCAACCTAACCGGGCACCATCAATTCCACATGGTAACATGGAATTCAGAGTAGGCTTCAAAATAGTTGGGTGATTTGCCTGCTTTGAAATCTGTGCTGTGTTGCTCTGTTTACTGTACCCCAGGGAGTGAGCTTAAAGAGAGCCTGGTACATTGACACAAACTGTGGTCATACCACTAGACTGCAAAATAGCCCTGCTCTTCGTAAGTCCTAGGTGCAACTGATTAGGTGTGAGGAAAGGAAAATAAGAAAAATATGAAAATTGGCTCTTTGGCTTTCAGGTTTCAGCGGCTAAATATCATGCAGGCAATTAACAGAAAACAAAAACCCTCACGAAAAAAATCATTCCAAGACAGAAGATCTATTTCAGCCATGTGTCCTTGCTGCAATCGAGCAATAAAATACATTATTTCATGTCCAGCATGCTTAAGGTTTTGTTACGTTTCCTACTTCAAAACAGTATTGCTTTATCAAGAAGGAAATCCAGTGGGCTCTCGTGTGAGTTGCCTCAGGAGAGGAGTGGATTGCTGGGATTTCCAGTCAGAATATAGTGTATAGGCAACCCATAATTGTCCTTTCATTTATGACTCTGACATTCCATAAGCCTTGCCTCAAACCATCTGAACACAAAGATGACCCAGAGGACTGTGATCCCAAACATTTTTTCACTCTGTTTTCTACCAGACAAGTCTCAAGGTAAAGATGTTGGTCTATTATTAGCAATCATGGGTCTGTCCTTGCCAAGCGGGAACGATGGGATAAGCACTCGGCATCTTCAGGGCTGTTGGTCCTGCTTAAGAAGGAGGATTTGGAGATGTGGTCTCACCCCCTGACCTCACCCTGGTCATTCCCTTTTTCCTGATTTGAGGGAAGAAAGAAGAAGAAGATGGAAAGTTGGATTGTGCCAGGTCCCTGCCCAGAAGAAAGCCCCTCAGAGGTTCCCTGGTGCTGTTAGGAGTTGGGCAGGGACGTGATTTTGGGCCCAGTGGCTCCCCCACCCTCGCAGAGGGAAGGGGGTGCCTGAGCCCAACCCTGGACGCTCCCCACTCCAGATGTCCCAGGAACCGCTTTTACCCAGTGTTTCTATTTAAAAGACATTTGAAACAAGCTCAACATTGCCAAAATAAAACTAGTTACAGGATTTTTCTCCGCTTACGCCCACACGAAATCTTCTCATTTGGAGGTCATTGCAGTGACTTAATGGTGCTCGACAGGGTTTTTTTCACCGAATGTGGAACCAATCTGATCTCAGTGCTTACTTATGTGTTACTGGGATGTATCACCATGTGGCACTGAGATAAGTTTGGCATTAGCAAAACCAGAGGATTTCTATTCTGTCAGGGAACCTATTTCCCCCTCTTCTTTTGTTTCCCATAAAATCCTGTTAGAGCAGAGCAGAGCTCTTTAAGCAGACTGCAAATTCATTGACTCAACACTGTTTGTGCCTAGCTTTTCTTCCTTACACTCCATTAGGAGCTGAGGCAGCCACAGCAGAAAAGCTGGGGTACGGCAAGAAAGCAGAACATCGAGATTTTATGACCAAAGCTGATCTGTGGACATAGCTCCTGATGATCTTTGAAACTTACTGAATGGGAGGCTGCACTGAAGCCAACGCTAGAGCTGACAGCAAAGCAAAACGAGTCTTTTGCCAACGTTCTCTTACTTGTGCGAAATAATTTCCTTTTGCGTGTTTTATCCTGCAGTCCGGTAGCAAATTAGCTATTAGCTATGAGAGCCATGAGATCCGCTTTGAAGACCAAGCTGCATCACGGAGCTGATGTGTGATCTCAAATGATATTTTACTGTTTCTACATGCAAAATTTGATCAAAAGCTCCATCTTCCACAAGAGACGCTGTGTAGATTCAGTTAATTTTGACAAAGAGTTTTTATCACAGAAAGAACTGTTTCAGCAGATTCACCCTATAAATAGCATGGCCTTGTTCCACCGTAATACTTTTTCCATGCAACCGTCTTTATAAGCAACTTGGAAAAAGTCTCCTGTTAGCTACCAATAAAAACAACCATCCGTTGCAATTTTGACTGCGCAAGTAATGTCTAACCACTCCATCTGTATAAAAGATGTTGTCCAGATCTCCTAACGATGTATAGAGCTTTCCCTGATTGTGATGGCAAATCATTGGCTGTATTAAGAAGAAGGGAAAAAAAAAATAAATTCCAGTTCTGTGACAGAAAAGCTCAAAAAACAAAGGGGTTTGCCTTTTGCTTTTTCCTCTCTGGTCTCTGAGGTGTCCAGACAGCCCCAGCAATGTATTAATTTCTGCTCAATTGTGGCAGCGCTTTAAGAGCACTTAGTTTGTGGGAAGCAGATATTTCCCAGGGATGTAGCACAGGTCTATACCTCCTGTTAGAGCAGGGTGAACCTCGCCTCACCCTCAGATGTGCCCATCTGGCCTTCTCCTGACAACGCCTCGTGAGGATGTCCCGTGGTGCTGCGGGTGACCGCGGGCACACAGATCTCTACGCGATATGCTCAATATTTTCTTTTTCCCTATCTTTACCGTTTAATCTAATGCCACTGTTTTTCAGGACAAAACAGAGAATTCTCACCAAATTTACTGTAGTCCCCAGAGCTTTTAAAAGGTGAAACATAGTTTATTGGTTGAATTATAGAAGTTACTTGTCACTGCTGTCCAGCTATATCAATCACCTCCTTTCAATGACTCTCAAGAGAAAAACTCAAGCTATCACCCTCATTAACGAGGTAAATGCTCCTGGGGCAACTGATAGTTGAAATACGGTTGTGTATTTGTCCTGCCTTCTGTGGACATTAAGATGCATTTCACTGTGCTGATGTGAATTGTAAATACAAGCAAGCACATTCAAAGGCAACCTCATCCTATAACTTTTTATTTCCAAACCTCTTAAAAATGAGAACTCTTCATTTTGAGGAAAGCTTTTAATGGCTCTGGGGTCCATTTATCTCAAAGAGAGCTTGCTGAATCTACCAATTCTCAGCTGTCAACCATTTTGAATAGCCCTGGGATTTTGTAAGAGATAAAAATGCAGGTTTGTGAACGTTACGTAAGATTTTGTCTCCACTATATGCCTGTTTTTCTTTCACTGTCTTTTTAAGCTTTACCTGAAAGCTGCCTCCTGTCCGTACTTGCATCTTCTTTGCTTGATAACTTTTCTCTCTGGCTCAGTGCTGGGCACACTTGTTGTGACTTCCCTGCTTACTTATTTCTTCCATATAAAATAATCACTTACCCATAAAGAAAAAATTGTAACAAGTTCAGCCAATCAACTGAACATGAATCTGCATCCTTTATCCCCATCTTCTTGTAGAGCCTGGGGAGAAAGAAAAGTCGGAAGATCTCTTACAGATTTTATCTGTTACAGAAAAGTTGAGCAATCCACTTTTACTGAAGCTGAAGCAGAATACAGACCTTAGCTTCTGGGGACCGGACACCCCTCCTGATACCACTATTGCTTTCAAATGGGATGGGTAGTCCATCATGTGGCCTCTGCCCAAAGTGCTGGGTTGTGCTCCTGTGTTTTGTCAGGAGCACATGTCCTTCTACTGGAAGGACATTGCCAAGGAACATTTCTGCGGAGTCAAGTAAATTGAAGCACTTCCTTACAAAGATTTACCGGAGCCCATTCCCGCACAGCATTACTTCCCACTCCCCTGCCACAATAGTTTTTATATATTCCAAGTGCATTTATTTTCATTCCCTGCTTGTGTTTGCGAGGACAGGGCAGGCTCAGGGAGAGGCTGGAGAGCAGGGCAAAGTGTTACGCACAGGCGTCCAGAACTCGCTGATGTTCACAGGTGTCAGCTTCGTGCTGCTCCTCTAAATACTCAGGTCTGGGATATTTCCTCAAAGCCGCTGAGGTCTGTTTATAAGCCAAATTATGACAAACTTGACTTCTCATAATACTTGCACATGGTTTCGTAAGGCTTGAGACGCTTACACAGGTATAATAAATTCAAGTGTCACCTACAAAGAACCAAGTTTAACAATTTCACTCTAATATAACGTAAAGCAGAAAAAAATGGAAGAAAGGTAAACAAAACACCCATCCTGAGCCCTTTCCCCTGTGAGAGGTATTCACCACCAGCGCTGAGGTGAAAAGGTATTTATCTCCAGCCAGTAAAATCTGGCCATCGTATCAACATTTAAAAACTAGCAGTGAACAAATCTCTCTGCTTAATGACTCCCATGCAATTTGAAATGGAAATAGAATAATATGTTTGAAGTCTCTATTATGCATTTAAATAGATTAAAGAGAGACTAAACAATTAGTGATAATATGTGTGTGCATTAATGCAGGAGAGAATCAAGTCTTTCAAGTCTTTTAGATTGCTAAGAGGCCTCCCTGGTCTGAAGCTGGGAGGAGAGCTAGCTCACAAAAGGATTAAAATACATTATCCTACAGGGTAAATTCATTATTCTTAATGCACCAGGACATTTTTGATCCTCAGATGAAAGTTTTGCAGGCTTAGATAAGTAGACTGTTTTGGATCTCTGAAGAATTAAAAGCAGATTTGTCCTCCAAGAGAAGAGAAAAGGAAGCACACACAGATCAGTGATGAACACCAAACACCTCAGCCCAACATCTGCTCAAATTTGTGGTTTTTTTTGGGTGTTTTTTGGTTGGTTTGGTTTTTTTTTTTTCAGTAGCACCTTTCACAGGAATAAATGGCATGAGCTAAACTTTGGTTTTGGAGATCCAGACCTGAGGAGGCTTTAGGCAAAGGGTCCCCTGGCTCCTGTGCTTGGGAGAGGAAGATGTCCTGGGCATCAGCACTTGCCAGAGCTTTAAAATCAGGTAGCGTCTCACTTTGGTAGAGTCACTGGTGGTGGTATGAGAGATGGGGCAGGTGTCTCCAGGGTGCTGTGTCCTCCCTGCCGTGGCTCTGGAGCACACAACTGAGACATGCGCAATGGCTTCTTCCCATCCAGAAATCCTGACAGGAGCGGGCTCTGCCTGGCTTGCATCAGAGAAGTCCTGACTGAAGCAAGATGGTAATTATTCACTCTACAGAGCTTTTTAGCAAGTGTTTTGCTATAAATATTTAGTTGTAACACAGCAATTCTTTCCCTAGCTGCAGTGCTGCAAGCTGTAGGTAATCTTCTGTTATTGCTATTTTCCCCCTCTCTTGAGAGCTGCCCAGAATAACTCAAACCCAGTCTTTGTGAAGAAATTATTTCACTACCTAAGAGGAATACCATAACTTTTATGCCGGGTGGATGAGGAAGCCAGGTTCTGATAATCAAGTTGTAGTTTGTAGGCATAGCAAAACAGACACTTTTCAGCTTTGGGAAACAACTAAATTAAATTCACGAAGGTCTGATCTTTCTCAAACTGCAAACGATATACTGAAAAACTGAACTGGAGCTTTCAATGGAGTCGCCAGATATTTATTCCAGGGTGGCCTAAGTTCGACACCAACCTCCAACTAAAAGGCAATGTGGTTTTCAAAGGTGGCCGCATGTGTTTGTGGGAGGGAGAGGGAAGAAAAAGGTACAAAAATTTTCTTTGGGTGTCTCAATAGGACCGTCATTTTAAGAAGTATATTTGCACCTCAGCTCAAGATTTTTAAAATATCTTGGGGTCTGCACCCATACTTCAGTGAAATTACTCTGTGGTGTGTGCCAGAGGCAGACCCCTGGGATGCAGTCAGAATTTAGCCGAGGAGATGCTGGAAGACTTGGAAAAGCTGGACTGCTTTGGAGAGTGGTTAAGCAAGGTTGCTTAAGTTGCTATGTCATATGGCAAGAGTATCTCCCCCCCCGAAGACTTTTAGGTGGCAGCATCAGGCCATTTTAGGCTTACTGGTGATGCACCCAGCCAACTCCTGGTGTGACAGGACCTCACCTCCTCCCCACAGACCTGACATGGCCCCGCTGGGGGCACTGACGTCCCCATCTCCGCCCATCTGATTTCTCTTTCCTTACTCAGGTTATCAAAGTCCCCGTCTGCTTGAGGTTTCTATTAGACCTCTGCCCAACAGCATCAAACCCCGGAGAAATACATTCAAAAATAGAATGGGGTTCACAGGCTGGGAAGGGCAGCTTCTACAAAGGAGTAAACACCCAAGGAAGCAGCCTCTCCCATGTGCTAATTGAAAACCCCTCTGTAAATGGATGATAATTTCTACATTAAATATACATGTACGTACTGTTAATCTGTTTGATAAATAATTCAGTGCTATAATGCCACTGAAAAACCCAGGGCGCTAAGCACAGATTTGGTAGTGCATTGTATATTATATTCAGCTTCATCCCTCTATATACACCAAACCATCTTTCTCTTTTACTTTTCACCTTTTTTTTTTTTTTATAAACAAAACTGAAGTAAATTTCTCTTGCTTTTTACTTACCCCATGATCAAATGTAAACTAGGCCACGGTGATTGCTTGCTCATCCCTCTACTATGAATGGTAGAGAAGTGTCTATCAGATTAAACTTTAACGGACTTAAAGTCCTTTAAACTGACAGGGCTCATATGGGACCTTGTTTGTAGTGCTGTGATGAGCATTTCCCTCCCTTCTTTCCCAGTCGCCCCAGTGATGAACGGGGACTCCCCTGCGAAGGCAGGCTGCTCAGCCCATGCCAGGCCATGGGGCACATCCCTTGCCTGGGACAACCTTGCCTGGGACAACAGCCCCCGTCTGCCACCACAGTTGCAGAAACGACACACGGCAAAAAAGAATTGCTCTGCCATCGGTCTGGAGCGGGAGCTGTCGCAATGCACATCAGACTTTTTATGTCCCATATGGAATCTCCTTTGTTATGGGACAGCTTGTCCTGTGGTGGAAAGCTGGGCGTGAAATACATCATCAGATAAGAGAATGAGGATAGTGTCAATTTTAGTCTGGATTTTTCAGACCAGTTGAGCTAGAGTCCTCATTCAGTAGAGCGGTTTCATAGAATCATAGAATGGTTTGGGTTGGAAGGGACCTTTGAAGGTCATCTAGTTCCAACCCCTCTGCCATGGGCAGGGACACCTCCCACTAGACCTAGGTTGCTCAAAGCCCCCAACCAGCCTGGCCCAACACTTCCAGGGCTGGGGCCTCCACAACTTCCCCGGGCAACTTGTCCCAGTGCATCACCACCCTCAAAGTGAAAAATTTCTTCCTAATATCTATTCTAAATCTACCCTCTTCCAGTTTGAAGCCATTACCCCTCGTCCTATCACTACACGCCCTTGTAAAAAGCCCCACTCCAGCTTTCTCATAGGCACCCTTCAGATACTGGAAAGCTGCTATAAGGTCTCCCCAGAGTCTTCTCTTCTCCAGGCTGAATGACCCCAACTCTCTCNCCTTTCCTCACCATAATGGGAGGAATATTCTTCATTGTTGGCTGATGGGGGTGGGATCACGGTTTATTGAAGTGCCCTGCTGTGCAGGAGGGTTACATAAATCAGGGCAGCATCCTGAAGACTTCTAAGGACATGTAATAGCTTTGCTTTATCCTGGCACACAGAGATTTACCTTTACCTCTTTAGAGTGGTGGCAGCCAGAGATGCTGCGGCAGCATTTTGTCAGGTGTGTAAACCCCCAGCCTTCAAAGCACCAGCAGAAACGGATGTTGTTGAACCAGGTATGTTTTGACATCAGAGCGCTGCCCCTGGGTGCTGTTTGCAGCTGGAGGATGTTGGCCTTTTGATGAACAGCTTCGATATTGAATCTACAAGAGCAACATCCCTTTCTTTCTTCAGGAATATCTCTCCCAAACCCAGTGCTTGCCCTTACTTCTTACTGAACAAAATTGCAGCCGTACAACTGGCAAAAGGGCAAGGCCCTCCTATGAAGAGAACCTTGATTTATGATTATGTTCACAAATTAAAATTATGAGTGATTCAAGCATGTTGCCATTTCTCTGTGAGGACTCTCATCACGAGGGCTTTGTGAAACCTGAATATTTCACGGATTGCACAATGAGTTATTATCAGTCCAACAGTTTCTATCAGAAAGTGTAATTTATAATCAGAGCTCTCTCTTCCTTCTTCAGGTGCTCCAATCACCCAGGCAGGACAGAAACCACATACGAGGTCAATAGCTAATCACACAGCCACCTATGAGGCAATCCTTTATCACTCCAGCATTATTCATCCAAACTGTTCTGAGCATATTTATTAACAAATATCAGCTATCATGATCGGCTCACTAATGACTCACTTCCAGTCTGGATAATTTTCAGAAGAAGGGGAAAGGACAGTGGAAGAATCGTAATTGCAACATGATGAGTACCTCCCGCCTTCCCCTCCCTCGCCACTACAGGAGCTCAAAGGCGTAATTGGATATTCATATAGGAATAGGCTGAGAAGCTAAATCAAGCTACAGGTCAGCCAAATGCTCTATCTTTTGTTCACAGCAAACTTTAAATGACTGTTGCAAGGCAATCGTTTCCAAGATGGCTTTTTGGAAAAGGTGTCAGAGTTACTGAGATGCTTCAGAAATACTGCAGAGAAACGTGAAGAGCAGGGAGTCTCTGGAAGAAAGGATTATCTGCACAGGAACTATCAGTGCAAGCCATATTTGTCCATGCACAGTACTAGGAAAGCCAAATTACCTAGCAGAAATAGGTGACAAGGAACACATGAAATTGAAAGCTGCCTCCATGGGTGGTAATATTTGACATTACCATCGATATGAGCTATGCAGCCAGTTAGTTGTCATAGTAGGTTAATATGGGGGTTACAGCCCCTCTCAAACATACAAGTTACTCAAAAGACTGAGCAATTACTGCAAAGATTTAGGTGACTTTCTGAGGTCCCTGTCAGCCCTTTATTTATTAATATATGTTTGGTTTAAAAAGTTAACTGTTTTCTTTTGTAGAATGTCAAATGTTAAAGCAATTCCCTTTGTATGTGGTATATAAGGAGTACTGCAAATATTTGCTTCAGTGCTAAAACATAATTTCCATTGTGATTAACTGAAAATACACTAATATTTTACAAAATCGAGCTCACACTACCAGGATTATTTTTGTTGTCTATGTCTGCATTTCCTCGTTTCATACTACAAGTTTTGTGCAGCCATCTCCAGAATTTCCTAACATGGCTATTTTTCTTCCTGGAAGATCACTGCACCTCAGTGAGTTGCGTTGCATGACAAGATTCCTGAATTTGGTAAACTGATCAGCAGCAGAAACAAGGATTTTCTATGACCAGTAATAGGTAGAAATCATTCGTTGCATTACAGCGCATCACAGAAAATTAACTGAAGCAATGAAGCTAGAGAGAAGAAAAGGTGTATTGGGCAAGTTTTTTGTCTGTATATTTCCCTCCTTTCCTTTTGATGTCCGATAACCCTCACAAATTGTTTCTCCGTCTAAGCACCAGCCAGGTACAGCATAAGCAGAAATAGGATGAAGTATGCAACACCTGGCAACATTTCTGCACCTTGAGCTGAAATGAAAACTGTGAAAGGACCAGAAGGCAAGTGCAATTTCGACAAGAGAATCCCTGTCATGCCTGCTAATTAATGCCTCCGGCATGAGGACCCCTGTCCCTATCACACTGGGCAGAAGCTGAAGCTGTCAGCTCATTTGGGGCAAGTCACCGCGAGGGTTATGAGGCTGTAATCACGCCTGCGGTTTTGTCATGTCGTTTGCGACCTGGGACAATATCCTCCGTGCAGGGAGACGTTCGAGGAGGGAGGCCAAAAAAAAAAATAAAAAGAAAAAGAATGTTGGAAAACAAGAGAACAGAAAAGCAAAATCACATAGCAGTAAGAGGTAACAAGAAACACACGAAAATGAAAACTACCTCCATGTATGTCAATATTTGCCATCCCCAGCAGTATGACCTCCAGAACAAAGGCAAAGGGTTCCCTGCTGCCTAGTGACAGAAACGAAAACAAACATTTCCTACAACCCGAGCCTGGCTGCCGTGCTTGCAAGTAATCTCTTATTTATATATTCTGCTCGGAGGATAACCTTAGCTCCAGAAACGCCTGGCATTTCAGCAGAACAAGCCCCTCTTTGGGAGGCACACAATAGCCCAGCGGCAGGCGCGGGGCTCCCTGCTGCGTGCCGCAGGAAGGGCTGTGATTTCCCTTCTTGGTTTCTCCGCATTCGCAGGGGTATTACTCCTTATTCATGGAAACAAAAGAAGGAATACAGTGCATATGTTCCCACCTTTTTCTCCCCGACTTCAGCATATTTAGCAATTACTGTGAGGTCCCATGCTGGGGAGATGACTTCTCGCCTTCATTCTCCTATCAAAAATGCACTTGCAGGATCACTCCCAGCAAATGAGTCAAATCAATGACTCGGTTGTCATTAGATGAGACTGTAACACAAAATCTCATTACTTTTCACATTGGCCCCCACGGAAACCACAATTGCCTGATGAAAATGCTTTCAGCCAAATAATAATAACAATAATACCTGCAGGTGAGGTCTGGTGCTACTAACTGACCCTCATCCTCCACCCCATGGTCCCTCTCTTCCTTGCCCACACCTGTCTGCTCCCTCATGAGCACTCATGCCACTAAAACCATCTCCAAATCCTGTGTCTCTCCTCTCAAAAGATTAGGTTTTGGCTAGTTTGGCTCCCTAACTTGCCTCAAACCTAGCCATGTGAACTGTAGAGATGTGCGGCCAACGGATAGAGGAGAGGAGCGTGGGACAGCAGTGGCTCTGCCTTGCCCTGCCCCGCAGCGCTGGGGAGCAGCACCTCGTCCTCCATCCTTGGCTCTGCTTGCATGGCCCTGAGCAGACTGCTTGGCCTCCGACAGCTCTCGTGAAATTCAGGAGGAGGGTTGCTCCCCGGTTTGCATGGGGGCCACTGCCATCACGCTGAACATCGTGCAACAATTCGGCAGGCTCCCACTCGCTCACCCCTCCCTGCGTGGAGCCTCCCACTTACTTTGCCGCCATACTACACACACGGATAAAGTATCTCAGCATGTGTTTCCTCAGTGCTTTTCAAGACTGAGTATTAGGGTTTGGAATAAATAATAATGCCATATAAAAAGTGGGTGGCAGGGTGAGAAACGGAAGAAGAACGATGCTGCTTTCATTCTCCTGCTGCCTAAATTTCCTGTTTCCGAGCAGCCCCTCTGGTGTGGCCCCAGCGCGGTGGCAACGTGGAAGCGAGATGATGTTTGAAGAAAGCCGGTCTCCACCAACACTGTGCACTTGCTCAGGGTTGGTGAGGCGGTTAGGCTAACTTCTCCATTTGGGATCAGTTCCATCAGAAGCCAGCCCCGTTGGTGTTCTTGTCACTGAGGCATTTAGTACTCCACCTCTCAGGGTGAGGGACACCTCGACAAGGGGCAGGTGCTGCCCTGGGAGGACTGTGCTGTTGGTCTGGTGGGTCATAGAATCATAGAGTCATTTAGGTTGGAAAACACCTTTAAGGTCATCGAGTCCAGCTGTAAACTTAGCACCGCCAAGTCCACCACTAAACCATGTCCCTAAGCGCCACATCTACCCATCTTTTAAATACCTTCAGGGATGGTGACTCCACCACTTCCCTGGGCAGCCTGTTCCAATGCTTGACAACCCTTTTATGACCAGTCTCCTTCTGCTCTCTGCACAGGGGCAGTGTGGGAAAATGGATTCATTTGCAAATGTAAATACCGGCTGTCAGAGAGGGCAAGGGATTAGCTTTACATATGAAGAGAGAGGTGGCACTGCATGCTGTCAGGCTCATTAGGGAAGCAGGGCCCTGTGTAGCTGGACCATTTGGTAATGATCTACCCACTCCATCCTTCCTTTGTTTCTTTAACAACCCTCCAGCTCAGGCCAGACTCCCTGGGCTTTGACATTTTCCCTTAAAAAAACCACTGTAGCCCTGATTCATTTTTAGACAAGTCGAGAAATCCAATACACATGCAAAAAGGATCTGTCCAATATGAGATGCTTTTATTTTTACAGTAAACCTAGATGGAAAGGAAAACGCAACTGATAATGGTGTTTTCCATGCACTCACCACAGCCACCGCCCGTCATAGGTCATCCAGTGATGCATTGCACTGACACCCAGAGGATCTCAGCTACTAATTATTGTCTGGCACATACTTCGGCCAAAGCAAGAGCACACAAGGTAAAACGTATGGAATCCAATTTCTTCCTCACATCCCTCGCCTAGGTCCAAGCTCTTAGGAAAAGTAATTCAGATAGGAGATGAGACAGCCCTAAAGGCACCGTTTCGAAGCTCAGGCAGATCTGAGATTGCTCCTGCTGAAAGAGGCCCTCCCACTCTCCTCTCTAACCCTGGCCGTACCTTTCCATCACCAGCCTTGTGTCAGCGGTTGCACTTGCGTGGTCATGTGGCAAATGGGGTGCCAAAAGTCAGACCTGTTAGAGAACAGTGGATTTCAGCAGGATGCACGGGCTGATTGCATTCATTGCACAGCACCTGATCAAACGTGAAATATTGAGTGTGAACGTGCAGCCAGGGGTGGGAGAGGGCGGGCAGGGAAGGATGGAGAGTCTGCAGTTGGCATCAGGTGGCTGCATCCTGAGACACACAGCAAAATCTAATTTACCTTGGCTGGAACTCGTAGTCTGCTACCCATCTTGGGCCCAACGGGTGCTTCAGGCCAGAACAGACGTGACACCGAACACACCTGGGAATTTCACCATCTGAATCAAGCCCATAACTTTAGCTAAAACCTTATATTTTTTTAAAAAAATATCACATTGATTACCACTAGAGCTGTGGATCACTGGCTTGCGAAAGGATTCCCCTACCCTGCGGTTTCTCTCTCGTTCAAATCCTTCGCTTCTCCACAGGCATTTATACTAATGTAAAAACAAAATTCTCTTTCGGAGGTCTTCTGTAAAAAATAGCTGCAAGTTGGCCACTGATTTCAAATTCTCTTGGGTGGCACACGTGCACACTCCCCACACCGTGCTTGCATTACCCCTGTATATCAAAAAAACACGCTGGAGAGGAACTTAGGTTTAGAGGTGGTTGGAGCCTGGCGTGGGGTGGGCTGGAGGGGCTCCAGCTTTCTCCACCCAGCTCTGCTATTTCCCCCTCAGCCCTGACGGGGCTTAAACACCAGTTTCCAAGTGACTTCTTATACTAAAAGTAATATTTATCCCACAGTTTAGCACCTTGCAAGGCTTTGTAGGGCAGGGTGGGAACGCATTTCTTGCTAACGTAGTCACAAACATAATCTAACTAACATGGTGAATAAGAAAGTCACCAACGTTCTGTCTTTTATTCTCTGCTGCATTTGATATTGGAAGGGTTCCTATTGAGCATGCAGTAAGTATTATGCTTTTAAGAGGGGTTTCCCTAGGCAGGGAAGTGGGTGCTGGATGGGCTTCTGTTCTCCCTTCCCTATTCAACGGGAGAAGAGCGCATTCCAGGCTTCACTACAAACCCTTGATTTTTAACAGGGATTAGGCTCTTCGTAGTGGGAAGGTGGGAATGAGAATTAAAATCTTTTTTTTCTAGTCCTTCAATAAATGCAAGCGGAAGGTTTTCTATTAAAAGCCCCTTTTCACATTCACACAAAGGAATTTGCATTTACATGCTTCCACGCTCAGGAGGTCCGTGGCTTCATCACCTTGTCTTTCCGACTGTGAGAGGTGGGATCACGATGCCCAGGTTTAACTAAGCGTAGATTCTCATCCTGTAAAGACCGAATTTTGTTATTTTTTTTAAACAACTACACATTTGCTTGCAAATGCCACATTTGGGCGCAAGCGATAGTATATAGCAGAATATAAATTTTCTATAACAAATCATGTAAACAAGACATTGTTCACATTAAAGCTCAGACGAGAGTGCATTAAAATACATGCAAAACAGACAAATGAATTGCAGCTTGCTATATTGATGGGTTTATTTTATTTTTTATTCCTTCAGCTCTGGCTTTGAGCTAATAAAGCCTTATTATGCACATCCCTGCACTGAGAAAGAAAATAATTATATTTACTCAGAGAAAAGGATACTAGACTACATCCCAGACCACCTAAGACATTTTCCTATTTCTGTGGGTTCTATAAATGGACTTTATATGGCCTTGAAAATATGTTAATACATAAATGCATAAAAATTATTCTCTCGCCTGCAGCAGACAACTTGGCAAAAAGAAAAAAAAAAATTCTGAGTGGAATAGCTGTGTTCTCTGAAGGCTGCTAAGAGTCTGGATAGTGCCAATGCTTTTGTGAGAGGAGACAAGCAGTAAAAAGGTCAGAACTGTGTGAAGAGTACAAAATAAATGGAAAGCTTAGCAGTTCAAGGTTTAATCTAATTTTCATTTGGTTTCTCCTAGAAATGGTAAGAGCTTCGAAATACAATGGAAGTTTGCCCAGGACTTGAATTTAGCTAATCTTTCAAAATATATGATTAGCTTTTCTTAATCCAATGACTTTTCACTCTCACGCCCTTCTGTTCTTCTGGTCCTTGGTGTTCAGCATGCTGCATTACCATGAGGAAATGCAGAAGCAGGAAATATGAGCAACTTAATTACTTTGAAAATCTCCTTAGAAATCCATGCAATCTACTCTTGCAAGCCAAAAGACATTCAAGACTGTGTCAATCGGCTTTTGGATCCATATCTGAAATACACACTACCATTTTCTTCCCATTTTATAGTCTGCTGGGGTTTTTTTCTCCCTTTTCCAATCTTCCTTTCCTGGAAGAGAGCTAGGCTCTTCATGTAGTGTACAAGTAGATCTTCTTGGCCAGTAAAATGCAGCCTAGGTTTGGTTTCATTTTGGTTTTCCTGCAAAAGTGTCTGCTTTTTTCTCAATTGAAGAGAGATGGAGAATTTTTCCAGCATCTCGCCTCTTAAATTCAGGAGGTCTGCTAGAAATTCAGAAATGCAAAACTTCAGCGAAGTGATAAATTGCTGCTGTTGATTCGTATCTCCTGGAAAATTAAGCAGCCTTTTGTGCTGTTTTGGTTGAGTTTGGCTTTGTAAGTGGCATCTATGCTGGGTTTTGTATTGTTTCAGTTAAAAAAACCTCCTGTTTTGGCAAAGCACTCTGGTCCAGGGGTGCGATGGGTCCGTCTTGTCTGTGCCAGCATGGTAGTTGCTACCGCTGTGCCAGCACAACCCTGGATGAAGCTGTCTGTCTCCCATCACCTGGGCTGCCTCCCCCATTCTCACTGCTTTTCTGCCAGTAGCTGCCCAAAGTTTAATGGAAACCACCTCCTTTTTAGTAGCCACCACAGTGAAGAAGGGGAGAAGTTGGTCAAACCACGGACACAAGAGCTGGTGCTCCCCAGCCACCTCCCCTCCCACATCCCGCCACACTCTGTCCCCTACCACTGCCACTATTTCATCTCTCCCTCCAGAGGTATGTAAAAGGCAAGGCATAGTTTTCAAGCTTTGAACTTTAATTAAATAGGTGTGGGCTGCACAAAGCAAATATTTCCTTTCACTCAGGCCACTGGCGGAAAGAAAGTGAACGAGGAGACCAGGTGTTATTTGTGCTCTCCTCCCTTTAGGGTTTGTCTGCACTGTACCGCTTATTCCGTCCACTCTCCGTTCTGTTATCCATAGCCACAGTTAAATATAATTTTTCAAGATTGAGGAGGAAGCCATTGGCACTGGGGAGGCTGGCAGACTCGACGGAAAATCAAACTGATTCGGGGAAACTAACGTTTGCTAAATATATTACTACTGTAAGGCTGTGTGATCACAAATTCTTAATAAAAGCATGGATTACTGTCAATAACACCAAAATGTCTCTGGGGGCTCCTCCGAACCAATGTGTGTTGAGAGGCATCCAAAGCCAAAAATGATCAGATTTAATCATGACTTGGCTTATTAGACTTACATTTCATGTGAGCATCCCTGAGCAAAATAAAGATGCAGGTAACTGCTTCTGTGGAGCATCCTGGGCCAGCGCGCTGTATCCCAGTCAAATCCACATTGTTCATACGTGATGTTTCAGCTCAATCGGAGGCAAATAGACATCTTCACGTGCACCTGACCCTGCCCAGTACACCTGAGTAAAATTAGCCTGCAGGTCTCTGCATCTAGCTGCAACCTGGCCAAACTCTCTCAGGGCCAGAACCTCACGAGGAACAGAGATTTCAGCAGGAATGAAGTCTTGCTGCATCTCCTAAATGTGAACTTTATTCCTATTCTTATACCTAGCTGCTCTTACAGCTTTGGAGGGTTCCTGTGGCAGGGACAATGCTTCTCAATGTTGAACAGCAGCATCATTTCTATTTTTTTGTAAGACACATTAAAGATAGGTATCCAAAAAGAGAACTGACACTGTCTGAATATAGATGAAATTTATCTCACTCTGCATCGAAAATATGCAGGTTCTCTCCTACAAATGCCTTATGAAATGAACTGTAATCTCTTGCTACTTGACTTTAGAGCGAAAATGTTAGATTAGACTGGGAATCCAGGGCCTTTCAGGGTTTCTCAAAATCCTCTGAGCAGTCCTTTTTTTTTAATTTAACATTTCAAACAACAAAGTTTGAGAGCTGACCCTTATGTTTCTTTATTCACCATTTTTCAAAAGAAAATAACTTTAAACATATTCCCTGTTAAACAGAAGTTAATCCTACACAAAGAATAAAGACTTGGCTGTGAAAGTGGGTTTTGCCCTGCTTATAAGGCTCCTGGGGGGGAAAATGTAATATAAATGCATCAAAAACCCAATGCAAGAGTCTAAGTCTGCAAATACCTGCACCTGCACTTATATGTGGAAAGTAAGATCCTGGCCCAACCAAAATTAGTGGGAGTTCTTCCCTCAGCTCCAACAAGTTCACTGTTTCTCCCTGTGAACAGTCAGACTAAATGAGAAGGACTGTGCATAATCAGCTGCTCCCCAAATGCAACTATTTGCAAGGGATTGTGCCCATGTTTTTAATTCTCTCCTAAATTAAAGATTAATTATTTCCAAGTGTCAATTTTATTATCTTGCTAATTTGTCTGTGTGTGAATCACTCTGCCAGCTGGGGCACATAATAACGTAAGCACCACTCGCTTGAAAAAGGGCTCAACCAAGCAAAATGCTGAGCATCCTTTGCAGAGATTAAGTTCTTTGAAAGGTGCAGAGGAGGCTCAGCCGCGGCCAGTGAATTCTCAGCGCAGAGCTGCATTGGTAGAGCTGAAAGAGCAATCTCCTGGTGTGAAATTCTGAGCAAGTTTCTGGCCGGAACGTTAAGAGCAAAAGGAAGAGGACCCCTTGAAGGTTTCCCAGTTTGCTTTGAAAGGCAATTGTTTTTTTCTCGTTTAATAAGCAGGTGATAAATAGTTTGCAGAGTCAGGAGGGAAAAATCACAAGCAGTCTGCTTTCATTGCACAAAGTCCAAATTACATTTCCCCCCACACCTGTATCATTCACATTTTATGTTAGGAAAAAGAAGTGGATATTGACTTAAGCATGTGCAGCGTTAAAAGCCAGAGACGGAAACCAGTGCCATCCAGTCATGCTCTGCTGTTTCCCAGATGGAGACTGGCAGAGACATAACGCCTTCTGCTTCAGGTGAGCTGAAAAATGGATCAAAACAGGCTTTGGGGGAGCTATTGTCATTCCTGTTTGTGGCAGAAGCACCGAGCAGTATGGCAAAGCGAAGCTTAATTTAGACGGATTGGATCCAACCTGGCTTTAAGAAGGAGAAAAACTGGACTCGTGACAGTTTATTTTAAGCCATTGCCAGGCCAGATCTCAGGATTTTCCTTCAACCTTTCATATCAAATGGCGCGTCGCGTGCTGCGCTGCATGAACAGCTGTAGCTTCCCTGTAAATATTTCATGTGACTTTGATTAAACATCTGTTTTGTTGGCGCGCTGCAACCCATGCTTGACCTTGACTCCTGTCAGAATAATACGTATCTCAGGGCATTTCAGTTTCTGAGATCGCATTTGAATAAATCCCTAACTTCGCAAATAGGCACATCTCACCATCGGGTACAAATGTTAAATGGTTCTTCTCCAGGAAGAGCAGTCTGGTGGAGTAAGACTTCCCCTTACACGTGCTCATGTTCAGCTTCAACAAACGTGTGCAACACATACGACGGCAACAAGCAGGAGCAGAAGGTGTCCATCTTCTGAAGAAGCTGGGTCTGAATAGGAACTGACTGCTGCAGGTTTCTTCCAAAGAAAATCAAAACAAGCATCCAGAATGCGAGAGCTTCAGAAACAGCATCTTTCTGCTGCACAGCAGGGAGTGAAGTTATTCACTGCCCTCATGAAAATTACCTTATACTCTCCCTGTAATGGTTTTGATATCTTTCTGCCCAGGTGAAGATAAAGTGGATTTTTTTCCTCCCCGAGTTTGATTTAATACCAGACAAAATATGTAGAAGTAGCAACGCTCATACTGTGTGTATCAAAAAGCAAACAGAGAAAGAAGTTATGAGCTCTATTACACAAGGACAAAAGATTACAAGAGGAGAGTTGTGAAAATGAAGAGAAATAAATGGGATGCAGACCCAGTTTACCACACTATGCAAATCAAACTGCCTTTCCCTACAGCATTAATCACTCAGCATTTGTCAGCCTGGATTTTTCCAAGTATTCAAATTAAGGCTCTGGATTCTTATTTCAGGATTCAACACCTCTATAACTATCTGAAAAGCTACTCTATTAGATCAGCAGAGAAGATGGAAACTGTGCATGGAGGATCAGAGCTGGCCCTGCACGTGTCTCCACAATGCCCGACACAGAGGACACATTTAGAGATGGTTTCCCAGCGGGCGCATAAAATCAGCAGAGAAGCTGCAAAGAATTAGGTGTCAAGAACTGAAAAACCTGTAAACTTCAGAAGATAATCACGCACTTAGCAGCAATCCTAAACAGGTTTTAAAAATAGATGTTTCTCTGGCCTGGAAGCTGCTGAGCCCCACGTCTGTCGCTCGGAGCCATCCGAACGTCTTTCCAGTGACAGCTGCCGTTAGCAGCAATGCGAGCGCAAACCCAGGCATTCTGCAAAAACGGGCAAAAGACACTCTTTTTCTTATGACTGTGAACACTTGTTTACTCTTGCTGATTGTGATGGAGAGCCAGCAGAAGACTTCACTAAAATTAGGGGAGGGGGAAAGATAAAGAAAAAGAGGCATATTTGATGGTCTCCAATAACGAAACTCGGCAATTCAGCTTGGGTGACTTTAGTGGAGGAGGAATGAGTCTAGCAACTTACGTAAAATCTTAACGAGCAGAACTCGTTAGTAAGTTGAAAAAGATGAAAGGTATTTTGCTCCATGTTTTATCTTTGAATCCCATCATATCTAATGCGCAGAATTAAGCCCGGCACTACCACATAGGCGTTTTGCTTTAGCCCTGCTCAGCCGCTGCTAGCGTTTACGTATCGCGCGGCCCTGTGTGACTGCGCTGAGCCCTTTGTGCAAGCCTGGTACCTGCTCCAAAACCGCTCTTGTGTTTGCATGCGGGGTGCATCCAGTAACAAGGTTGATGGCTGTGGTCTGGGAAAGTAATTAGAGCTATTGCGTGACATCAGCAGTTAAGATTCCTGGTCATTAAAGACTAATAATAAAGGCCAGGTTGTTCTAGGAGTGGATTTTACCTAAATTAATACAGACAATATTTGTGATCTCCCCTCCAGCGTCACTGGAACTTGTTTCGCTTATTTAAATCCAGTCAACAATGTGATGCAAGGTTGGCAAGGGAGGCCACAGACCTCATGGGCCTCACCTCTCCCTTCATTCCCCAAGCACTCCTGGGGAAATAAACACTGCAAATGCCTGTGAAAACAGCAAAGGAATTGCTGATATAGAACAGATCCCTCCCCCTGAAGAAAAATATGCTTATGGAAAGGGAAATTCTGCTATGAGACTTGCTCTCCAGAACAGGAGGTTCTAGATGGATGTCAAGCACCGTGAATTCAGTGAGGCCAGCAGGTCAAAAATTTGAGTCACCCAAGAACAGAGCAGTGCTTTTAGGAAATAAGCCAACATCACTTTTTTACTTAGTCTTTGGGTAACAGTGTCCTGATCCTATGGGTCACTCAGCCAGGTCCACACCTGAGACTCATAAAATACCAGGCAAGGGACGCTGTGGGCAGGACGCCCTAAGGAGTTGGTGGTGGTGGTGCTGGGGTGGCAGCAGTCTCCAGGTGGTCCTTCGCACATGATGGGAAGCTGCTGTGTCCATGGCTCGGCTGCTGGCCATCCATGGCCACCCTCATCAGTTGTCTTCCTCCTGCGCTTGATCCCTCAGAGTTTGCATCTGCTCTGCTTGTGTGTGCAGAAGAAAGATGAGAGCACTGGATCCTGAGATCTAAAATGAAAAGGAGGAGAAACCACCTTCCCTATGAAAAACAGCCAGGAGAAACTGAAATTACTGGTTCCTGCAGTGCTGGAGAGCTTGAGCAGCCTCTCAGTTGTGTACATTCTTTCTCTCAGTTTCTGAGCACCGGAGGCTGGTGGTGCTGGGTGATGCTCCCCTTGCCACGCTCCTCTCCCATGGCGGGGTTCTGGGTCTCTCCCCTTCACAAAACTGTGCTTTGGCCCAATTTCACCAGCCAGGTGGCCATTGCCCTAGAAAAGAACATGGCCACTGAGATGTCAAGAAAACACATCTTTGTGGCTCCTTGGAGAAGTGTTAACGGGCTGTCTGGGAAGATTGTACCGCAAAGCAACACAGGCGAGCACAGGCAGAGATTTACCCAGGCACACGCTAAACTTTACCCACATGACGTTACCGTTTCCCATTGCCCTGCCAGCATTTTTACGCTGCCTCCATGGCAAGGCTGCTGTCTGGTTCCTCAGCTGTCTGCAGAGCCTGCAGCTTGTCAGGTTCCTCAACACACGTTTGGGCTGCGGCAAGTCATCAGATTCGTGACTCCATGAAACGGGTCACACAATTTGGCAGCTCAGAGGAGAGCAAGCTTTGGCATGGCTCTGCAGGGGAAAATTTTGGGTTGCCCGCCTCTTCGGGGCCTTGCTGGTGGTCTTCATTTCCTTCAGAAGCTTGGGAGGAAACTGTCAGTACATCCTCTCCCACACTTCTCGTTTTTATTTTTTATTCTTTTTTCTTTTTTTTTTTAAAAGAAACAACTCTTTTCTCTCTCTTCCCCCCCCCCCCTTCTCTTTTTTTTTTTTTTTTTTTTTTTTTTTTTTTTTTTTAAAAAAAAAAACCTTTTTTCTCCCCTCCCCCCCCCCCCCCCCCCTTATCAGAAACTCTTCCATGGGCATGTTGGATTTTTTTACCCAGGTTTCATGTTCAGGCAGGTTTCATGTTCTTTTGGATAAGGAAGAGAGGTTGTGCTTCTCATTCCTGGTCTGGCAATGGGTACAACTGTCCCGTCTGGCAAGCCTCCCTACAATCCTCCGGCAATTACAGGTCACATTCTTCAGCTATCAAATAGCAGGTTTGAAACTTTTCAAGTGCTGATGGTCCTGCTTGCCATAATTTTGAAAGGTATAAGGTCTGAGCAGACGAGTGTTTCCGTATCGAGTCCTCAGCGCTTGCTGCAGCTTCAAATCCCCGGGAGGGCAAAGCCCCGCACCACAACAGGGGCTTTGTGAGCGAAACGGCTGTCGGGGTTTCGGGTGATGAAAGGAGAGATGTGCGTGCTTGCCGCTGGTGTTATATGGTTATACAGGCGCTTGCGAAGAAAGCTAGATCTGTGTTAGACCCGTTAGCGGATTTATGGCTTGCTTTGCAACGCTGTTAGGTTATTCGGAGAACAGCACAGTAGCTTCCTGTGCTGTTATTTTAAAGCAGGTTTTCTGTTACCATCGATCACAGAAGCCGTCTGTAAGCTGAGATCTTTCCAAGGCTTAAGTCTCGATGTGAGGGCTCAGAGGGACCCCTGCATCCATGGAATGATACGTGTTTTGCTCTTGCGGGGGGGTAAAAATAAAGTCAACATAAGCTGTTTGTCCTTGAGCAACTTCAATGGTTTCAATTGCCTGGCAATAGAAAACTTTGCCCATGACAGAAATGACAATTGCCCTTCAATTCAGTGAGGAAATAGTTCCTCCGTGCTCCAAATAGGATCTGTGTGCCTGTGCCCTGCATTCCCACAGGGTGCTATATGCCACTTTAGGGATGCTCTTGCTAATCTTTGTAGCTGCAACTGGAAGTGCTCTCGCCTGGTATCTCGAAAAACATATTTTTTTGTGTGAAAAGTATACTCAATTTATATCATAGAAATTCATTTCTGCCTTCAAATCTACATATTAAAAAAAAAAAAGTAAGTATGAACCTTAGTATGAAACTTTGCTTTCTTAGAAACTCACAGAAGAATGGCAGCATCAGAAAGAGCCACAAAGACAGGGTCTGTGTGCATTTGTGTATCTAAGTGTTTGTCCCATTGGTTTTTTTTGGTGGCAGAGCCTATATTTTTGAAGTAGGAAATTAAGTCTTTCCTCACGGCTGACTGAGTGTGAGCCCAGACACTTTCTAAAAAGTATTTGTAAGTCAGCGAGTCGAAAATCAGTTCCTCCTTATCATCTGCCTCTGTCCTTTGCTTAACACAGGACAAATGGATGTTCCCAGTTCCTACACATCACATTTTATAAGGGATTATTATGAGAAAAGCTTATTAATCTTGTCAAGTTGTTCAGAACACTGTTTGAAGGATTACTTAACAGCAGGTTCTCTTTTTTTTCCCTCCTCATCCATTTTATGCCTTTTCTGTTTGCTCAGCAGTTTACAGCCTTAGTCATGGTACGTTGCATCTCCCATAGAAATGACAGTGCTTTCAGTGACAAACATTTGACATGCAACGGGGAGCAAATATAGGAAAAGGTAGGGATAACAGGGTACCGGGGCAAAGACAGGGACTGCTTTGCTTTTCTTCACATGCTGGAAAAGTGCACAGGGAGTTTTAATTATCCACAGTTTTTGCAAATGAGATTTGGGTTAGTTTTGGTGGCAGTTTTAAGGTAAGCGTTTTTCTCCTTTTCTCTTTTTTTTTTTTTTCTTTATAGTCTGTATATGTGTATCTTTCTGCAGGTTTCTCTCCTTTTCCCAGCTTTTTGGCTGTCCTGTGTGCCTTGCGGTCTGCCATACCAGTAATCCATCTTTCCTCTTTCAAAAACACCCTCTATCCGGGCCTTCTCCCAAACTACTTATAGTCTGTCACGGGAATTGCATCTAATAATTTCTCACCTTTATAATATGCCGCTTTGGGAGGGTTCTTTTCTCGTATGTGTGATAAAGCAGGCTTCGACAATTAAAAACCAGATTGCAGGTTCATGGATTCCAAAAGGAGACAACATTAGGTGCGCTAGAACTGAAAACCAGTGAGAATCTGTAGCCACAATCAATTATGACCTATAAGGAGCCAAAATATTTTAAATGAGCAAGAAAACATATGTCCTGTAAATGAGCTGCATCAAAGTTAGAAATAGTTGAGTATCCGAGTGTAGAGTAGCATTAATTTCACTGTTTTGTTAATTAAAGACTAACTGCTGTCACCCTGTGTTCAGGAAGATGCTTTGATCTAATTGTATGTCTGCGATATGAAAGTTAAATGCTAAATGGCATTTAACACGTCTGATAGGTATGTTTTACAGAGAAAAAACCTACAAAGCGATTATAGTAATAATTTGTGTTTCTTTTGTCATGTGTTCTGAAATATCTTTTCTCGTGGGAGGTATACTGTAATGGAGAAGGACTAAGTACTGCCATCAACTGATCACAGTAACAAGTGTCGTTCCTGTCTGTCAATCACAAACCTTTGTCAAGCAACTAGAGAAACAAAACGAGTTGATAACTGTGAAGGGGGGAAGAAAACCCCAACCAGCTATCATGACGAAACAAAGCTTTAAAACGACATAGTTATCAGTGGTGAATGATTTGGTTCTGTGCAAGAATGTGATTTGAACATGCTGTGGAAAATCAAAATATATGCTGATGAGCATAAATGGTTGCCTTTCGGGTGGTTCGGCTGGGCAGGTCATGTTTCACCCCAAACCGAATTGCTACGGCTGCGTGTTTCCGTCCGTCCGTCCGTGTGCCTGCAGTCCTGCCCCAGCGGTTGTCCCCCCCGCCTTCCCCCAGTGCCCGAGAGGGCAGAGCCATCCCCAGCTCCCCCGCGATCGCCCCGCTGCATCCCAGAACTGCCTGAAGCTCCCCAAAATACTGAACTGAACTCTAGCAAAAAACATATATATCCCAAATTCCCAAGACGCTATAACTCACTGATTTGAGAACAGTTTTTCCTATATCTCCTTTATGGAAGGAAAAATAAAAGAGGCTGCAGATTGTTTTGGCCTCAAGAAATAAATCTGATGCTTTATAGATTTTCATGAGATCTCTCGCTGTTCTCTTTTTGCAAATCACTCTGTGTTTCTGCTTTCTGCAGAGCTACACGTACATTTTTCCCTTAAGATATCCAGCTTTTTCTTTAGTGGAACTAAGGGGTTATAACTCCAGCTATGTGGCAAAGAAGCAGACAAATATCTGAAGTTCTCTGATTAATATACATATATCACTGAGTTTCAGGCCAAAATGAGCGTTATTCAAAATTACAAGCCTCCAGCTCAAAGAACAGCTAACAGAAATGCTGACAGAAACTAAAGCTGCTCTAATAGCAAGAGAGTGCAAACAACTGAAAATTCTGTATGCCCTTGAACTATTAATTATTCTGCCTTGGAAGGATTAAAAAGGAGTTCTGACTGACCCAAGTTCTGCTTTGAAAACAGAGAGAGAAATACAGTATTCCCTGAGTCCCTGACTAGTTTAAGAACGTATTTGTTAAATTTAAGACCTGCCAAAACCCAGCTATTATTTTCTAGCTGCTTTGTACCCAGCAGTGTCTTATAAGAAGTGACTTATGGAACATTTCAGGGCTTTTATACCAGCAACAATAGCCATCATAAAACTTGTGGGATATGATGTTAGGCTGAAATATCCGCAGCATATGTTCTGACAATGTTTTGTATAACAGCAGAAGACCTATGAAGGGTTTTAATACAATTAACAATGCCATTAAAATCCCTGGAAGAGCATTAAATTTGATAGACATTCTACAAATAAAAATAAGTTATTGTTAGCTTTCCTTCTTAAAGTCAAGTACAATTTAAAAAAAAATTCTGTGGACTTTCCCAGTAACACAAGAACTGAGTATAAAGAGGTCAGTGTCAGAGAAGTATTAGACTCCTTTTTATCTTTATAACAATTGAAATAATTAATTTCCCAACTCATCTTGACTATGACAATTCCAGCGATTAATCTCGCCCTAGTTTTCATTCGACTTTGCACAGACCTTTAGCAATTTCCACTCTGGAAAAAATAATAATAACAATTAAAAAAAAAAAAAAAGCCCGTCTCAAGGAAGGGGTTTGGGAACAAAGCTCCCACCGGCTTTGGGGCTGCATCTGAAACCTGTAAGGGAAGAAGTGCGGCATTAACACTGTGCAACCACCACAGCTATTGCCGCAGCCCCGTTTATAACAACTTTGGAAAGATCTGGGCTGGCTGACTGGTGGCTGCACTTGTGCTTTCTGAATCTCCCACCCACTGTGAATTAAATTACGGTAGGAAGAACCAGACTTTTTCTTGCGGATGAAACGTAGAGACCATCTTTGTAGCGCTGATGAGAGAATTGCCATCAATCACAAATCGGTATTTGTATGTCCTGAAAGGAGTTAGTTAGTGTGCTTAATCAGGACTAAGATGGACAGGAAGGAAGATTTATACCGCTCTTCTTTGGTATGTGGAATTAAAACAAAGCAAACAGGCAGATGAGCAGTCTGGAACACTGTTTAAATAAATCAGCATGTTATTGATACGAATCGATTCATCAGCACAAGTAAAAATAGGTCCAGTCTTCAGCCTTCTGCAATTCTATTTTGGTTGAGCTTGTTTTTTGTGGGTTTTTTTGTTTGTTTGTTTGTTTGTTTTTTTAATCCAGGCATTTTCTGAAAACTAATCTTTGGCCAGAAAACTACAGATGATATTACTTTTGATATGGGCTACACTTTTTTTTTTTTTTTTTTTTTTAACATCTATTACTTCAGCGCTTACTCAGAGACGACAGTAAAACAGACAGCGGTGCTCAGGAGCATCTGCCCCCATCCTCAGGTGTGACAGCCCTTCCCCGGGGCAACCGCAAGGCGTGCGGGCCACCGCCTGCCTCTGGCCGGGCAGCGCAAGCCCTCTGGCCAGCTCTCAGAGCCCGGCCCCGGCTCCCTATCTGCCGAAATTAAGGCAAGCGGTCCCCACGACTGAAATGGGGAGAGCGCTGAAGCCAGATGCCGTGGGGAACCAGAAGCTGGGGTAGCTTTGTGAAGCTCAGCCTGGAAATGAGCTTTTTCTTGACCTGTAGAGAATTCAAAAGAGAGCTAGACTGTTAGGAGAGGCAACCTCAGAAATTATTCTTAATCTAGTAAAGACATTTTGCTCTCTAAATGGGAGCCAGCTTGCCATGGTTTCGGTTGGGATGGAGTTGACTTTCTCACTCACAGCTGGTATGGTGCTGTGGTTGGGATTTGGGATGGCAATTAGCGTTGACAGTGCACTGGTGATTTTGGTTGTTGCTAAGCAGCCATGGCTTTTCTGCTCCTCACACCACCCCGCCAGCGAGGGCTGGGAGTGCACAAGAAGCTGGGAAGGGACACAGCCGGGACAGCTGACCCCACCTGACCAAATATTGGGATATTCCATACCATGTGCGGTCATGCTCAGTGGATAAAGCTGGGGAAGAAGGAAAGGGGGACGTTCAGACTGATGGCATTTGTCTTCCTAAGTCACCGTTATGCGTGATGGAGCCCCGCTTTCCTGGGGATGGCTGAACACGCGCCTGCCCATGGGAAGCAGTGAATGAATTCCTTGTTTTGCTTTGCTTGCGTGTGTGGCTTTTGCTTTGACTGTTAAGCTGTCTTTATCTCAACTGATGAGTTTTTTCACACTTTTACTCTTCCGATTGTGTCCGATTGTTTCCCCCATCCAAACCAGGGGAAAGCGAGCGAGCAGCTGCATGGTCCTGTTTGCCAGTGGGGGCTAAACCACGACATGGCTAGAGGGACACAATCGCAACTGCTTGCATAGGTGTATGTGTTGGGTGTGACACGGCATGGCATTGAATTTCAGCAGTGGGGGGATGGGATGAGGAGGGATGCTGACTTCACAAACGCGGTCCAGAGCCTCACTGCAGTAGTGGCTACTGAATCACCTTGGGAAAAAGATGATCTCCACTGGACCTCTGTCCCCACCACAGCAGCCACTGGGGCCAGTGCTGGAAGCCTTACCGCCACCGAGGGTGATATCCAACCATGAACCAAAGATGTTTCCTTTTGGCAAATGTTCTCTGCAGTCCAGCTTTGAGGCCCATGAATAACTAGATTAGGACAAAACAGCAAAACAACAAAACCCTCCAAGTCCTCTATTCACCAGCAATAGCACAGCTGCTCAGGCTGTAGCAGCCGCGTGGGCAGCACTGTTGATAGGCGTCCGACATTTAGCCAAACCATTGTGAAAAATAGATGAGACGTATACAGCTGCACTAGGACTGACACCACCTTGGCATCAGCACAGCTGGAGAAGGAAGGCAGTGGTTTTTCCTGCCATATTGCACCTCTGAGGTGCGAGAACACTTCAGCTTTCAGAAAAGTAAGGCATGCACCCTTCCAAAGAAGTAATTTTTTAACAGTGCAGTCCTCTCAATCTTATTTTTCTCAAATGCTTCTATGTGCACCCTCTTTCTGCTGTATTCTTCCCAGGCAATACGAAGCTGTTCTGAAAGAAAATGGCAATTTTTTTTTCCCACTGCTCAGAAATTCTGGGAAGTGTTTTCTGTTTCAAAAATTGCTTGTTGGGATTGTAAATTCAAATTACTGCCATATATTATGGCTTGCTTTGGCAGCAGAGCAGAACCACAGAGCCCAGTAACATATTTCATCCTGGGGAACGTATCAAACATATGTACAGTAAGCTAGCTGTGAGAAAAATTGAACCCCTTTTTTTTGCCAGGGGTGACAATGAACATTGATATGCAAAAGGAAAATGTTTTCAGAGGCTCAGACGAACGAAGAATGATGGTAGAACGGTATTGCGGAAAAAAGAGAAGTTTACTTTCCGTAGGTGCTATAGGAAGCCCTCACTGGTCAGGTGAAGCATGCTGTGTCACATATATGAGACAAATTGATGGTAAAAGCTCCGGTCAGCATGAGCTGCTTGGGAAAACACTGAAAGCAAAACCCAAGGAAAGGCTCCATCTCCGAGGAGGTTTGCTCTGTGGCAGGTACCATATTTGAACAAATTATCAGAGGCCCAAACAATGAGGAATAAGACCCTGGACAGGCTTTCTAAGGGGACATGCGGGGAGCTCATCAGCGCTTGGCTGTGCAAAGGGTAAGTACAGATTGAGAGCTTGGGGGTACCTCTGAGGAGAGAATGGTCCAAATAACATGAAGGGCAAGAGGAGAGACCAATAACTCATGAGCCACTAGCACTAGTAAAACCTGAAATAATTCAAATAGAAAAGAAGCCTCTGGCCTGAGTCCACGGATCTCATGTCTTTATTTATGAGAGGTCATTGCCAACCGAAATTCACCGTAAAACACCTCCTGCCATGGCCAAAAAGGGTCTAGCAAACCTCATTCCCTCTTCACAGCCTGGAGCACAGAGATAATCTCCCTACAGACACACTGGGGACCATTTACTCTGATCGCATTCCTTATGTTTTTATCCCTTTCCTTCAGGTTTGGCTTGTGGCTTTCTCTCTGCGGATGTAAGTCTTCTCTGAGCGGATGTTCTGCATACCTGTCTCTCATGTAGACATGTTACCAGCAATTAATTGCATGCAGTGGTAGTGGTTTTTTTTCTGTTCTAGGTGCTCAGAAAGCCAGCCCAGCAAAGCCCTTGAATGCATGTAACTGGAGTGATTTGTCCCTATCAGAGTCAGACAGGAGACTTTTCATACAACCACTGGACAAAATCATGGGTCACCTACCTTTAGTGAAGGGAACCTAGATTGCAGGAGAAAAAACACAGAGCTGCCTATGATTACAGTGCTTTGTTCCCAGCTTGTGGGGGTTTTTTTTGAATAGTGAAACCAGCTTTATAGGAAACAGTTCATTATTCCATATCAACAGCAAAAATTCAAAGGGAAATCGAAGGGTGGAAAGTGTCCAGCAGGTTTATCTAGGTTCATCCTCCATTTTTGAGCAAAACAACCCTTTTTGCAGCCTCAGCTCCCCAGCCTACCTCTCTTCACAGCACACGGGGATGATGAACGTGTGCTGCAGGCACCAGGGCCAGGTAGCACCCTGTACAGAGCGGGGACAGGACTTAATCCCACTTTATGCTCCCCAGGGAGGAACTCGGTTAGCTTCCACCAGAGGTGTATCTGGCCCTGCATGGTTACGTGCGTGGTGCATGTAGTCATACAAGAGGAAACAAGTGGCACAGTTGCATCTAGATCCCGTAAAACTGTCAGAATAACCAGCAAAGTACAATTATTTATGACTCAAGGTTCATTTATTTACAATACTGTTTTGCATAACAAATAAACGAGAATTTTGAAATCTGCTTGTGGACAAGTTCATGGTTATGAAAAGTGGAGAGGTTCATCCAATAAATAATTTACTGTGAATTAAACATTCATCACCAGTACTAGCAAAGCAATAAAAGTCTTTGTTTGCAGTCCTTTTTTTTTTTTTTTAATTGGTTTTTAATAATGGATCTAAGCCATAAGTGTACATGTAAACTTTGAATATCTGCAAGGGATTGTTTTCACCCCTTGAATTTTACTTCAATCTATTATAAAAATAGGGAATACTTTGCAAAGTACACATCTAAATACAAAGACCAGAGAGATTCACCATTTCAGTGACTCAGATCTCGGATTTCGATCAAATAAATCAGATCAGGGAAACATTTACAGAGAACAGGTATTGAATCTGTGTAAATTGTGTCTAAAATGTAAACCAATATATCTTTTTTATTAGTAGTATTTTTTTCTCTTTTGGATAATGGGCAAAAATATATGCTCAAAACCACCGATTTATTGCTGCAGATTGTTAAAAGACAAGCTTGTTTGCAGGCTACTGCTGAACTTCACTTGCTTTCACAGCTAGAAGGTGAAATTCCTGGGCAGCACTGCTCCTGGGGAATAATGGCCCATTTGCCAGAGGAAAAATTTCAGAAGAAAAAGCTGTTCTGCGAGACCCTGTGGGACACAACCACCAAAAGAAAGGGCCATCCCGAGCTTCAACTCCAGCAAGCGCAAGAGATGCATTTTTGATTTGCCTTCTTGCATCAACAAATAACAGCGGGTGCATTTAAAAACACAGTTCCGCCAAAGCAAAGCACTGTGCGGTCTGCACCGTTCTCGCCTCGGAAGACAGAAAGGGTAACAAAAAACCCTCATCTTGTTGTTGTTAATGATGTAGTTTAAAGAGTCATTGGAAAAGATGATCTTACTCCATCTGAGGGACGGGTAAGACTCCAGGTAGCCAGAAAACCCCAGAAATTGAGGATGGGGACCTCCCAGGAACACGTCCCAGGTTGGACACGAACCAGGCAGACCTGGGGAGCTGCTGCAGGGGAGCACAGCTGGGGGCAGCTGCGCTTCCCAGCTGCTCGGGCACCGATGCTGTTTTCATCAGCCATGCATTTTGTGCCCCCATTTATCCAAGACAGAAAAATGCACAAAAAAAAAAAAGCTCCCGGCAGAGTTATCCAAAGCCTGAAATCTTAAACTTGCAATTTGCTGCAAGATTTCTGAGATTTCAAGTGAGGCAATAGTTTAATCCAGGTCAAGAGAATTTTGTTTTTATTTACTATTAAACAAGAGCTTCTTTTTGGAGAGGAATACAGATTTTTACAAGTATTCAGTCCAGGTAAATATTTGATGACAATTACTAAGAACAACAATATTTTCTCAGAAATAATTTTCCCTCTCCAGGGGAGGGGAAAAAAAAAAGTTTCATTTTTGTGGGAAACAGTTGAAAGATGAGATGAAAGTGTTGAGCATTTTGTTTTGTAAAGCTATCAGAAATGTGGTGTTTTATTGCTTTTGGCACTAGCACACATTTCTTTCCAGCTCCTCCGTTCATGTTTCAGCACATACAACCTTACACAACGTGATATGCATAACTTTGGTATCTTATGTAATATGAAATTCCCAAGAAAGGGGATGGGATGACTCAGACAGATGAAGCGCAGCTTCACAGTTGGCCAGGAGAAGACAAGCTCTTCTACTTCTAAAGCGTAGTGCACTGTAACGCTCCCCGTGACTACCGAAGAACGAAGCCCGTGAGATGTACGGTGGCTTCTGCTCCCCGTGAACCTCTTGCAGGGTTGCAGAGAGGCATTAAAAGTTTACTCATTTTGCAGTAGTTGCAGTCTGCAGCATCCTAAATGAGGGGTTTCTGAGGTGGACTGAACAAGTCTTGCAACTTTTGATGCAAACGGCAGAGATCAGCCATCAGCCCTGACCCCTCGTCTCTGCAGTAGCCAAGACTCAAACAAGAATTCACATGTTCCACAGGCAGCAGCTCATTTCTGGGTCAGCCGTAACCTTTTCCTGCTTGTAGCGATGTTGGCTGCTCTGAGGTTATCTCCAGCTGAAGAGGGCTTTTGCATATTTTGCTTTGGTCTGTCACCATATGAATAGAAAATGCAATCTGCAAGGACAGAGGAAAAACGTATGTGTTTGCTGATCTGGTGGAACTCAGGCCAGCTCTGTTATTGGCTTTGCTATTGGCATTCAAGTACGAGAACAGAATCCGACTTGTTGAGGCCGAGTTTCATAAAACATGTCTTAATTATTTATATTCCTTCTTCAGGTATTCATTTAAAGGCCTGAGAGAGGTTTGGGCCATTGCATTAAATATATTAACATGTAGTTTTGAGAGTATTTCTAGGCATGTATGCTAAATTTGAAAATTCAATGTACTTGCAAAATTGCAAGTATAAATCAAATAACAACCAAAGCATTTCCTCAGACCCACGGTTTTAAGTGCTCTCAACAGCTGGAAAAAGTGCAGACTCTTTGCTATGCAAAATTGGCGTGTATAGATTTGGAGCATAGACAGACTTTTGCTAAACTACAGCAATCGGTCATGTTTAAATGTGTTTGTTGTTAGCAGGGCACAGGCATGATTTGATTACCGCGGTGTTCTGAAAAAAAGAAAACTATGGCCATATTGAGAAAGTCAAGAAAAAAAGGTTTTGGGAACCAGCTTAAGTTATAAGGGGGAGTTGTGGCTGTCATCTCCAGCATTTTCTGTTTTGACTTTTTAAAGCTTTTTTTGGAGAGAAATGGACAAGCAATTAGCAAAATACTTAAGAGTTCGGGAAAGCACATGACCTTCAGAACAAAATTTAGGACTGCAGCACACGAAGTCCTAAATTATTTACATAGTTCATTATCAATCTTAGCAGTTAAAAATAGCACCTTAACTTTTTCAGCATACATCCCCCAGGGGTGCTGGGCTGCATCTCCAGCCCGGGGGCACTGCGGGAGCTCATCCTGCACCTCCCGGTGCCCCTGGAGGTGCCACCACCCCTGGACACCCAGCTGGGGAGCGGGGTGGAGGGGAAACTGGGCAGAGGGGGCTTGTAAAGCTCCCTGAATGGGGAAGGTGTGGAATAAAACAGAAAGAGCTGTGAACTACTTGGTGATTACTGATCCTACTTCACGTCTCCTTAGCGTCTTCTGTGGCTGGCTAGATGAGAAATCTGGCTAGCTTGCTGAATTAATTGCACTAAGGCTTGCTAATTTTACAGCGCAATATGCACTCTGAGGTTCACTCTCAAGAGCATCCAACTCCTTCAGCTTTACTTGTATAACTCACCTTCTACGACACAAGAATTTTGGGCTCCTTCCACCAGCAGTTCATCAAGACATGCCACCCCCAAAAAAACGGTTGAGTTCAAATGAACGACCACAGTTTTGCAAGTACCTCCTCAGTGATCGGTGCACGAGGAGAGGACCTGGGTACCACGGAGGGGAGAGCTGGTCCGGGGTGTGAGCCCCCATGCAACGTGTCCCTGGCAGACCCCCCTTCACCGACAAGCTGCAGCACCTCGCCAGGGAAAGGCACACTCCCGCTGCGTTCCAAACCTCTGCCATAGGTGAGATGCTGTGGAAGGATTAGCAATCGTCCTGATGCCAGGGAAACCAGCGTGTGACCACCAGTAAAAGGACTCAAAGACCACAACTGCACACCAAGATGGACAGGTGTTTCCCAGGCTGTGTGAAGAGGACAGGGAATCCTGAGGGAAGAGCTGGGTCGGTAAAAAGCAACTATTTCTGCCGAAGGGAATGGGGAGAAGAAGAGGACACGGGCACAGGCTTAACAAACTCTTGGATATTATGGCTGTCTTGGTTTTCTCTTGACAGAAAGGGAGAATGGTGGCCACCTTCCTTCCAGGGCAGAGATGCCCGTGAACAGAGCTGCGCATGGCACCAGCATCACAAACCACTTCGCTTCCCTTCATCTACGTGCAGGACTGCGCTGCAGCACGCTTACTTCGGGTTTAAAATAATCATGGCTACTCCGTTAGCTGCTGTAGCCACATATTACATCTTCTTACAGTGGTCACTGTACTTGAAGTTAAGGGACACTTAAATGACACAGCTGAATTCATTATCAATAGACCTACACCCTATTTTAAAAGCAAAATTGCGTGTGCTTTCCTCTCATAAATGGGCATGTTCATAATGCGCAGACAGTTGCAGGAAACGAAAGCAGATATTAAGTCAAAGATATTTTTCTTTAGTTATAACGCACATGGGAATTAGGAGTAATGACTACGTCCTGGCACTTTGATAGGAGCCTGGGGAGAAAAGCTGCCAAATGCAGTACTGAAAAACAATGACAAAATATTTATCATTTCCAGCAACATGCGTATGCTGAATTTAACTATGCAAACAGCCTTAGATACAAAGGTCTTATGTAATAAATGAAAATGATTCCTGTATTCTTATTGTCTAACACAAACAAACAAAAGCCAAATAGCGAGCTGTTTTGTTCTGTTCTTTATGCTAATGTTGTTACTAAAATTCCCTGAGTGCAACAGGTATTCATCTAAACTTGGGGAAAAAAAAGAAAGAAAAATGAGCTGGTAGGCAGAATCCAAGTAAGATCTTAATTTTCTAGTAAATTTTCTTTCCTTTGAACATTGACACTCTCTTGTTTTCCTTTCCAAGATGTAGCTGTAAAGCAGTTTATCAGATACAAATAAAATTTTCTTAAATTCAACAGAGGAGAATAATGAATTGGTTTTATAGGCCTATAAAACAACCAGAGTCTGTGGGCATTTTGAAATAATGGTGTCAATTAGGATCTGTAATTTGTTCTGGGAGATATCATAAGGAATGTGGCAGCAAACTCATTTTTTCCTTTCAAAATGATCACCTGCAATATGCAATAAAATGCTAGGATGTACTCATAAAAGAACCATTGCAGTATCCTCCCTAATATATATGCAAATATTTCATCACTTTGAAACTTTGAGGCACAGGAGAAAGCTGTTAGAAATTAACATCAGCTTCCCGTTGCCATATAAATCAAAGCAACTGCTCTTCTCTAAATAAAGTACCTGCTTAGGGAAGTAAGTTACTTTGATTAAATGCTGATGGGAATTGGCCCTGCTCGGCATCGTTGCTGTTGACAGGCAGAGCCTGGCTCTCATCCTTCTTTGCAAATGTTGTAACATCTGCCATGGCTGCTACAGTGCCTTGCATTGGTCTCACCTTGGGACCAATCGCTGCTACAGCGCCTTGCGTTGGTCTCACCTCGGGACCATCATCTTTGCGGGGTGAGGACGTTTGCAGTTTAAATGACATTATAGTCCTCTTTGGTCACTTCGCCAAACCGAGTACATTGTTCTGGGGGAACCCCAGAAGTTGAGAAGGGATGAAAATACCCTGGTTAATGCCCTTTCCTCTGAAAACCTTCTCTGAAATCATAGGTGTGTTCTCTGCTTTTTGTACCAAAAGGCACAATAGTTCCGCAGGAGACGTCACCCTTCACAGCAGCAGGAGGCAGCAGGATGCTTATCTACCTTAACGCATTTCTGGAATAAAGCAGCCTGAAGGAAGTAATCAACATTTTCCCAAAGTTTATTTAAGTTGGAAAAAAATACATATTGCTCTCTAGGACTGAACTGACACAACAAAATGACTTCAGAGAAGATTGAGCAGTAAGTGAGGAAGGTCAAATTACATTAGTGCCCACTGCGGATGCTGCAGTGGGCAGCATCCATTCAGATGCAATGGTTCCTCAAGTAGCAGCTTAGTTTTTAAGGCCCATAAAGTATTCTTGCCCTCACTGGGTGGAGAAAATGATCATTTAATCCTCTTAAGGAAGACTGTAAATGAGAAATCATTTGTTCCCGAAATCATTTGTTCCCAAACAGATGGGGAAGCGCAGAAAAATGGGAAATTTACTTTAATAGGTGGCAAGAACCAAAAGATACAGATAGGGCATCAAACTGATTTTCACTTGTCCACCTGTGTACGCGTACTTTTCTATGCATAATCAGCCTTTTTATCCACCCCTGCCAGACAAACGTTGAAAACAGATCTAGTTCTGTACAGAACTCAGGAACTGAAGCCAGCCAATGAACAAAGTGGTTTTGCAGCCCGTGGCTTGTCCCACCTGCTGTCTGGTGTTGCCCTGCCGCCCTCCGTTCTTTAAAACAAGGTAAGTGGCCTTGTGGGTGTAGAAAGGGACACTCTGCAACAGCTCCTCTGAGGTCCTGCCCTGCTAATGCAGACTTGTTCCCTACTGACAAGCAAGTGTTATTCTCCTTCTAGTCTAAATGTATCAAGCAGGGAGGCTCTGGTGGAAGTTTATTTCACAGGATAACTGATTTCACTGTCAGAGCCGAGAAAATAAGTCATAGCAAATAATGTATGCAAGGAAGAAAGTTCCTTCCCTTGCCCATGCTCATCCATAGCAGATCACGAGTCCCTTGACTGTATTCAGTCTTCGGAATGTTTTGTACACGGGTTTGCCAGCAGGCAGAGAGCCTCTCGTTGCAGGTGCAGCCTTCCAGGGCTGCTTTGGCTGGTTATTCATAAAATTTCCTTGCTAGGAACAAAACTCACATTCAGCAGGAGGATCTGAGCAAAGCACCAAGGCTCTTGCTCTCTCAGGAAAAGGAAAAAGGGGATAAAACATGAGTGAACAGCCAAAAGCAGGAAGACTCTTGTTGGTGAGGAGGATACACACAGGATGCGAGCTGTTCTCCAATGCCTCGACTGTATGTTCAACACCATGAAGACGTGGTGTTTTGCTGAGGCAGCCTTCTTGCCATCCAGCAACGTTTCTTACTGAACCCCCGTCACTGTGAATCATCGTCACTGCTGCGTTCGTGTGAGCACTGTATAGACCCCAGAACTCAGTACTACTTCACATCTGTTTTAGACAGGGTCCCTAATTCAGGGCAGAGCTGAGAACAGACCCTGGATCTGGCCATCAGCTCTTTTAGCCCATAGCGTTTCTGAAAAATTTCAAAAGCACGGCATGTCAAGCAAAAAAAAAAAGCGAAAACCTCTGCCTACTGTGAAATTTCAGAAAAGGAAACATTTTCGCAAACTGAATGCTGAACATTTTAGAGCTAAACTCCAAGGAAAGTTGCACCATGTGCCAAAGCTCTGCTCTGTTTTTTTTTAAAAGATTAAAAGCAGTAGTCTAGTTTGCATTAGGGAGTATGTTTACATATTCTCTGTGAGTTATACTGTACAGAAAATGTTGCCCATTAAACAACTGTCATTGAAAGCTCATGACTCCTCTCCAAGAACTAACATTTCTTTGCCTTGACTCGCCGGGGAAGGATTTATGATGTACGTGCTCCCCACACAAGCCATGGCATTGCTCATTCCTGAGGCGAGATGTCTTGTTCTTGGGGATACTTAAGGGGGAAACAGTAGGAGAACAGCAAGGTTACCGGCACTGAGGAGCAGTGCCTTCAGATTTAGCTCGGTCTTATGAAAAGCAAAACAGGCAGGAGAGGAAAGCAAGAAGAAACGCAGGTCTTGGCTGCAGCCAGACGAGCATACATGGTTTATTAGCCAGTGAAGAGCCACAACAACGAGAAGGAATAGTTGCTCCTACAGCAGCATGGAAAGTCCGGCAGCATGGAAGCTCGCATTTAATGTTTTTATATTCCTTCATGGGAACAGCTACTAACTCAGTCCTGCTGACTGCAAAAACCAAGAATTTCATGCTTTGAAGAACTATAATAATGCCTTTGTATGTGCTTATACTATGGAAAAAAAAAGGAGAAGCAAGACCCTTGCTTTCATGTTAGAGACGAGTGCTGGGTAAAACTAGAAATGAGTTGGATGCGGTGGAAATAATTCAGGTAATACATTTTGTTCCCACGAGGATGTCTTGTTTATAAATTACTTCTGCATCCTGCACTCCTGTGGTGAATTATCGACTCTGTTTAGTCCCCAGAAGCATGACTGATTGGTAGGAGCAAGCTCCGTTGTGGTCTCCCGCCCTCTGCTCCCCTCCCCACCTCCCGTGTCCACCTCTGGTGACACAGCCCTGCCCCTTGGGAGGGAAGCACCAGGCACATGCTCCGCTGGCTGGAAATGCCGGCGGGGAAGCAGGACCCGTGGAAGGGGCTTTTGGGCATGGTTTAGGGGCTGAATTATGTGGAGGTATTACCACAGAATGGAAAAAGCTGACGTTCACAACAGCAAGTGGGTGCCACCAGCCTGCTGGCAGGCAGCAGCTGGCTTCTCTCTCCAGCAGCTGGGTACTCCAAAATACACGGTCCTGAAACCCAAAGGGACCCTCCACTGTAGGTAAAGGGGAAAATACCTCTTTGAGAAACGAGTAATGAAGGCACAGAAGGGCTTGTTTAGTTATGTTGCCGTTATTTATTATCTATGGTAGCACTCAGCATGGACATCCCTCTTCCCAGGCAGTCTTTGCTCTGTGGAGCTCATAACCAGACCGACAGATCAAAATGCAGACTCTGAGAAGAGAAACTATTACATGGTCCCAAGTGCAAGATGGAGGTAGGGCCCCCCTGCATAAGGACAGGGGAAACACAGAAAGTTCTCATTCTCTGGACTGCTCAAAGAGACTTTAAGAACAAAAAGGACAACTGCATAGCAATGAATTTGAAAGACAGTTTCACATCTTTTTGTTTGCTTACCTTTTATTAGAGGAAAATCAACCATTCAAAGAACAATTTTTGAGTAGGTGCATCTTTTTCTTTGCATACCCACCAGGGCTGGTGCTGGCACAACACGTTACGTGCACAGAGTAAAAGAAAGAAAAAAATCTGTTCCTTCCATGACATTTTCCCACTCTAACAGCTCCCAGACTTTCATAGTATTTTTTAATGCCAATAAAAGACACCGCTTTGGATGACAAAATTAGAACGACTGCGCTCCTCTCCCTGAACGTGAAGGTCACCAAGTCCTTGACGGGACAAGGTACTGAATCACAGTGCAACATTACTGCCCTGCATGGGTGTTGGGAAGGCGGTTACACTAGAGCAGGAGCTCAGGAGCAGTCCCCAAAGGATCTGTGAGTAAGTGCAGGCTCTTGTATCCACACCTGTTTGCAACCTGCACAGGCAAAATCTCACTTGCACAACTCCTTTTAAAGAACCGCCATTTTTAAAATCAATTCAGAGCTATGGATTTCGATGAGAACATCATGTTGTGTGCGAGACAGCCAACACCTCGCCTGACTCTTCAGGGATAATTAAGCCAGTTATCTTACCTAATGGGATGGCTGAACCCAGAGAGTTTAAAGGGTATGTTTGGATAAGCATACAAAGCTTATCCCAGCTCATGAGCCAACAAGAAATTGCACTCCTAGTCTTGCTAGAATAATCATTTCTAGCTCCTGAGGGCTGGTCACGTTTCCTTCAGCAACATCATCTTTCGTCCAGCTACCCTGTAAGCAAAATACGACTGCAAACTTTTACAGAAAGTCTAAATCTAGCACATCTTCTGAAAATTACTAGAGCTCTAGTTTGGCCCTAACTATCTTTTTCACCACTATTCACTAACTTCTGATGAAATACAGACAGTTCTTCAGTGTTACCCGCTGGCTGTCTGCCCTTGCCCTGCCGTGATGCTCAACTGTTATTTCCATTGTAGTGGGTCAAAACAATCAAGGCAGTGGGAAGAAGTGGTTTATTAAAGTGGTACCTGTGGCATTTAAACAAAAATAAACAAGTGCCTGAACAAAAATCAAAAAGTTGGAAAAAATAACAATTTTTAATTGCAGGAAGCACACAGATGAGAGAAATAACTCTAGAGGAAGCATAAAGAAATATCATTTTTAGAGAAAAGAGGAGACGTGCAATCTGCTACATGATTTGGGGCTTTTTGTTTGAATGATGCTGAGCAACCCTTCCTTTTAGCTGATGCCTAGGAATACAAATTGTCTACTAAATATCTGCAGCTGCAGTCTGTTCTGCTATTGAAGCGGCTGCAGAATGTCACTGCTATTTGCTTTGTATAGAAGAGCGGAGGGGGAAGGGTTCAAAGAGAGACAAAGACCACAGTAGCATTGCTAAGACCTGTGTATTAAGCCTGTGGTTTTTAATATTTCCCCTTTCAGTTTACCCTTCTCCTCGTGATTTGTTCAGTAAAAGGCAGAGAAGTGGCAGCGCAAGGATAACTAAACAGCCTGGGTTTGGTCAGACCCCTGTTCATTTTGAGATAATTATTGTTTACTGCTGGCAATATAGTAGGATCTAGAAGCCCTGGTCATAGCCCAAGATCTTCTTTTTCAAGGGACATACACAGAATAAGGCAATGTAACCTTTTAAAGGACGAAAGATCTATTGATTTTTTTAAGGATGTCTGTAGTATGCAAAGTGTAATCCATAATGCAGCAGATCACGTTATAAATAACATACAAATGGCGTAATGAAAGCCAAACAGAATGCAAAGCGCAGCTTTATCAAAAGCCAGAAAGAGTCACAGCACGCAAAAAAGACCACAGTGAGCCTCAAGATGCGAAACTCATATGACCCTCTGGGATTAGCTATGCCGTGCATCTTTCACCTTCAAATATCAGTGATTAGCAAGAGGAGTGAAGGAAGACATAGGAAAGTTATATGCTATCACATTGTTAAAGTCAGAGCTTTCTTTTGAGCCCGTTTTATCTGTAATTCACAACTGCTGGAAAGCAAAATCACTTTTTTTTAAAAAAGAGTAAATCACATAGCACAATGCTAGACAACAAGACAAAAATCTAACAGTCGCATTTTTAACATTTTAGTATAGTCATTTCAAATACAATATCCACATTGGGCCACACATAGGAATACTGTCCCTTTGGGATCAAGGATGCTGTGTGCGTGTGGAAATCTCAAAATACACGATGTTGCTCTTCAGCTCTGAATTCCTTCATTTAATATCAGATAATATCACTACTGTTCAGTCCTGAAAAGTGTGAATCCCCCTATCTTCCCACTGCCTTCGTGGGGGATAATAGATGGATACAGAAAGCAAAGTGAATTACTTCAGGAAACAGAGAATCATACAGTACTTTAAATCATTTCAGCTACCTATGTTTATCAGAAAAAAATCTAAATCAAAAACTTACTTAACTTGCGTCTCTCCAATTCAAGGCATTCCTTAGTCACATTTTACAATCCAGACATTACCCTATTCAGACACACTTGGAATAATTTTGGTTGTGTTTTGAATAAAAGATTTTACCCGACTCCTATAAATTAAACTTAGATTCACAAAAAAATATACCCCAGTTGCATCATGCATGTGTAACACTTCAGGTTGGGGATATTATGATTAATAACAGACCTGAATGTTAATTTGCTTTATTTTTCCTATTAAACATATTATTGAAATATAGTTAATCAAATTCATGTAACATATGCTGCATGTAGTAGCGTGAGTGCAGATTTTTGTAGTAAAAAATGAGAGCTGAAGTGCTATTAAGGGACAGAAATGTGCAGTTCAATGAAAATAACTGTAAGTTTCAGACTCTCATACTTCACAGCAGGAGAGGAATGGGGTAAGGAGGAAAAGGAGAGGAAAGAGAGGGAAGGATTAAACAAGAGGCAAAAAAGGCATACAAAGACGCTGAAAGGTGGGTAAATATATTGAAAGAAAAATGCAATGGCTTTGTAAACGAGACTGGTCTTAGTGTCTTGCTATTGAATGTAGCACATTGAAATGAATGCCCATTTACTGGAGCTTTTTCTGGTTTAGGTGAGTATTTGTGGCTATACTAGTACCTTGGCTGGGTCAGAGTGGTATCATAGCTGAGCATCAAGTGCAGTCACTGATATGTGTGTTCCTTTACACTGACAGAACAGGGCTTGATGAGTTTTGCCGCATTTCTGTGCTCTTGGTTGATTAAGGCATCTTCTCAGGAGGAATCATCTCCAAAGCCTCCTTCAACCAGTGTTTGATTGAGTGTGCTTTATCCATATGCCACAGCACTGCAGACAGTATGAAACCGTCCTCATCTCACACTGTGGCACTCGTCTCCGTCCCTGCCCTGTCTGATCCAAAGGGAATAAGGTGAAGTTTTGGGAGCTCCTCTCTTTTCGGAGGGTATTTCATCGCCCTCTGCGTTACTGCACACGGGAGTTCAACAATGACCAGGGAACCTTGGAGTGATGTACTGAAGAAAGCATGGGGGTTGGACTAGATGATCTCCAGAGGACCCCTCCAACCCTGATCATTCTGTAATTCTGCAATAACAGCAAGAATTACAAGTTTTCTCTGGTTTTAAATATATTGCTGGTTTCCAGCAGTATTTCTCACAGTAATATTAGGAGCAGCTCTTAAGCCGGTGTAATTTGCTAAAACGCAGCTGCAAGCTGTTTTTTCTCTCTCCTGCAGTTGAGATATTTTTTTAATATTAATAGTATTTTACCTTCCTATAAGCCCCTGAGAACCGTAGAACCGTTCATAAGCATCGGTGGCCTGATTTCTGAGAGCAGTTACTGAAATTGTGCGTAATTCGGCGTTCTGTGCCCATGTATGTCTGAAAGACCTCTTCAACCATCCAAAACTTAGGTGTGCAGCTGGAACCGCCTCTGTGAGTCCTCTCCATAACCAAGTGAAAAGCACCTCTAAAGGCCCATGATGTGTCCAAAATATACCCATAAATGATACCTTGAAGGTGCTTACCTCTCCTTGTGACTACAGAGAAAGCTGGGACACAAGTGACAGAGAGCCTAGGCAGCTGACTTGGACTAAATGTTTATTTTTTTAATGTTTTTTAGTGTTATAGGTAGGTGAGAAGAGTCATATCCTAATTCACCATATGTTCACTTATTCCAAGATAGTGTAAAAGGCGATCTGGCTAGGAAGATAGTTCTGCTTTCCCATCTTGTGTATGCAGAGATCTGCACTTAAACTTACCTATTTTATTACTTTTAGTGTTTTATTTCCAATATAATCACACATGGCTTATATCAGACAGGTGCTAAGCATTTTATTAAACTGCTTACAGAAACAGCTAAAAGTAGTTAGAGGTGACACACTGAAATTTGATTTATTTTCCCTTAGTTAAAGGAAAGGAAAACAATTACCGCTATAACTATTGAATGTTTGAACATTAGCATGTTCTTAAAAACATATTGTTAGTTTATGGGCTTGCTACTTATCTCAGAAAGGCAATTCCGCTGGAAATTTGGCTATTAGGAGCTGCTGAAAAGAAATTAGAATCTGGGCTGAGCAACACTGCAAGAAAATCGTCAGAAGGGACTAATTGATTCCACACTGTAACGCAAGTCTTCATTCAGCAGCTCTTTTTTGTATCAATTCTTTAAAATTAGGAGTGAATTTCAGCTGGCAAAATGAATAGCTCCCGAAGACTGCAGGATGGCCTGCCTGGGACTGTGGAGACCACCCCGATGTCAGGGATTAAACCTGCCTCTTGCTCAGCAGGGACTGGTACGGGCTCCCAGGGCGCAGGACCAGTGCCAGCATCTTGAGGGCAATGAGCTGGTGCTGATGCTGGGACACTGGGGAATACCTGGGGCTGCTGCTGCCAGCGCACCCTGTCAGGGAAATAGCTCGTCTTTATTTGAAATAAACCCTCATGTTATGTCTCTTCACCTTTATATACTCTGGTGGAAGTTAGAGGGCACTTCCCATATTTGTGTGTGCTGTTTATGGTTGTTTCATTATGTGTGGTGTGCGTAATAACCTACACGCAATGCCCTCTTACATAGAAACATAGAATGGTTTAGGTTGGAAGGGACCTTAAAGACCGTCTAGTTCCAACCTCCCTGCCATGGGCAGGGACACTTTCCACTAGATCAGGCTGCTCAAAGCCCCATCCAACCTGGCCTGGAACACCTCCAGGGATGGGGCATCCACAGCTTCTCCGGGCAAGAGCCTAGCCCCATCAAATCTCTTGAATGGGGCTTTCTATCGAGCATAGCTATACCTTTGCTTCATGTAACAAGTCATTCTGATTATTTTATCCGTCCTAAATAGACATATTCACATAGTAAATTTCAAACTGCTCTAAGCAACAGCATCCCTCTGTTGCATGGAAGTGCTTAGATATTTTTTCCCACAGTAACAGAATGGAGCAGGTAAAATGTCTGGATCTGGCTTTTGAGAAGTTTATGACTGCACAGAAGATATTTGTAAAGACGACACTTGAAGGTCTCCCTTAAATAAAAAATATTTAACAATGAATAATGAACTCTGACCCAGATATTATGTTTATATTTTAAAAGTATTTTATAAATTAACCAAAAAAACCTCACCTTGTAGCTGAAAAACAAGTCAGGTAGTTAAACCTATGAGAAGTTGGTCAGTCTGAATGTGTAAACACCTTTGATGTTCCCAATAAATCTACCAAAGTTGCTTTTCAATTAAAAAGAATAGTTTTATTCAAAGAGTAACTTTCTGAAAAAAATATATACTTTCCATTGAGAAAAAAAGCATATTCTGATAAACTCTCAAACCCTTTTTTGTTCGCAGACTTTCTGACAGAGACGTTCCGGGGCTGCTGCCCACCAGACCCTGCTGCTGACCCCCTTCTCCCACTGCGGAGGTGTAAATCCATTGGTTCAATCTGCTTTTTAAAGCAGGGTTTCCTTCTCTTTGCTTCTTTTTCTGCAGGTGTTTTTCCTGGGTATTATGAGACCTTCTGTTTATTTCCCTTTGGGATTTTAAACCAGCAGTTTGGAGCAGTAACCGTATTATTTGCTCCACCGATTGGCTGCACGAAGCTGTTACAGACATTTTATTCAGTAAAGGCAGCTGGCTAGGCAAAGGCAACGTTAACTACTATCATAGCTATAGAAATAAAACAGAGTTTAAGATCATAACTGTAGCAATAACCTTGCCCTAATAGTATAAAACAAAATAGGACCTATTACAGACTTTTTTTTTTATTGCCATCTGTCACAATTTCCATTTTGGATGATTGTGGAACAGTTTCCCAGTCTCTTCATGCTAAACAAGCCTGGAATAAAATGCAAGTCAGAAGGAAATGAGATAGTGTTAAATCAACTTGTCCTGGTAAGAGCAAACACTGGCATCGTCATCTTGATTTATTTCTTCCTATCCTTTAGGACGATGGCATATGGTCTCCATTCCAGTGAGAACGTACGAGTTGGGAAGCAGGGAACTGCATGGAGGAGCACAGCATTTCTCTTTGAGTGAATCTCCTTGAAAGCACATCAAAACAGAAGGGCTGCAGAAAGTAAGGCATCTTACCTCTTTCAACGGGAACTCCTAAAGAGTTTTGTGTTATCCTTCCTGTTACCAGTTTGTCTCATTTTCCCAATATTTACTGATGACCAGAGAGGACCTCTCTGTGGAAATCTCTGTCCTCTGTCTTCCCTGTATGCCACTGACTGGCTTTTCCAGGCTTTCCATAGCGAGAAGGTCCGTCAGGTAGGAGGGCTCAGCAACAAGGTCTCCACAACTCATCAAAACTACTTGTAGTGCCACTGTGAAGCTCATAGCAGAGAATCTGAGATCTCCTGTGGCCAGCTAGGGAAGGCACTCTGACAAGGTGACTAGGACAAGCAGAGGTATCAGAAAACTTTATGCCAGAAGAGACACATCTTCTAGAGCTTTGCATTTTATATGAGAGAGCTAGAAGGGATAGAAAGACCATATTGCCATACTATGAGAAGCAATATTCTTCCCGTTTTAGAGTGTCAATGTTGTTCATAAGAACTAGGGGAAAACTAGTGAAAGGATCATTACAAACAGAAGTAATAGGCTGAGGGATAAATACGATATATTGGGAAGGAGCCAGCCCAGCTTTTGTGAACGGCAAGTGTGAGCCATGTGTCCACCCGAGTTTTAGAAAGGGGGGTTGACAATGTCACTGAGCATATTGAGATGAATGATCTGGCCAGAGGAAGAGCAAAGGGACAGCTTCCATAGCAGAAGAGGTCCTCCTGGAGGTGACACTTTGATGTATCCCCATCCTCTTTGTTATCTACTGCTTTGTCAGTCTTTGGGCCACCTGGAAACTACATTTGCCGTGCTTTTAAGATTTGCTGTCCCAGTCACTGTTATGCGGCACACAGCCAGCACTTCTGGCCATGCTCTGGCCGCCCACTCTGAAGACCCACAAGAAATGCTGCTGGCAGCGAGGGGTCCTGCCTTGTAATTATAGAGCTATATCATACCTATCAATACTGACCCCGCTTATGCTGAGGCCACTGTATAAATTTCTGCCATCAAATCTATATCCATTAGCAGTATGCAAAGCTGGGAACTGTGATTTACAGTTACACCAGCTGAGAAGCCCACTGTAGTTGTACTCTCTCTCTATATATTGGTTATAAGTTAATTTTGGTTTCCACCTAGAAAAGAGACTACAAGCTGCTGCAGAAAGAGTGTAGCTGGAATAATCTACCTATAGATACAATCAGGGTGGTTTTTTTGGTAGCATGCCTATGTAATTCTAGCTATGCTGGAAAGATTTTTTGGGGGTTGTAGGTACAGAAAGGGTGTCGCAGCAGGGGAAAACAGTCCTTAGCGAGCCCCCAGAATATGAAACTAACGGATTTTAGTGTTAATATTTGCCACTAGATTAAAATGCCCTCATCTGGATAGGTCCATGGAACATTCTTTTTATTTCTGTTGAAATTATTTTAACATTTCAAGGTTTGTTTATGGGAAATTATTTTAAATCCAAAATAGTTTAGTTGCTAACAGAGTTATAATAAGTGTTTATTTACAAATTTTTACGTACACTTCTAATTCCTATTTCAGTGATTCTTCTTTCCCAAAGAAGGGAATTCGTATACTGTAACTGCAGAAGTTTTCCTTGACTTTTCCTTTTCCTTTTCCTTTTCTAACAAAATCAATCTGGAATTAGAGAACTTATTGTCACCAGGACAAGTTTTCAAGTACTGCTAAATGTAGGAGTGAAACAGAGTGTTTGGGCAGAGGTTTCCTGAAACAAAAGAAAGCAGCTGCTGGCCTGTCAGTGTAAAACATCCTACAAATGCATAAATGTGTGACATATGTTCACTGGAACATTTTCGACATGATTTTGGCTCAAGATACTGTATATATCTTTCCCTAAATGCTATATATAAACTCTTGTTTAATATTCACAGAATTGTGTACCATTTCCCAAAAGCATAAATTAAAGAGAGAATATTTCTCTGTCATTAAATGTTTATGTCCTAAAATAAAAATTCAAGGTTAAAACTATTTCCCAATTGCCACACCAAAAAGAAAACGTCACAGAAAATATACATACATGTATATTTTAAAAGAGAAATAAATGCTGTATGTTGCTGTGGCAGTAGAGAATTAATTGCTTCTGTAGCAACTGAGACAACTTGGTGCTGTTTTCAGCAGTTGCAGAAGTTGAGGGAAATCTGGCTGTTATTTCTCTTAAATGATTAATTGAGCGGCATTGCCAGCATTACCTCTAGCCCATGACGCTTTCTGAAGAAGGCTTGAAATTTACTTCTTCCTGCAGCAAAACTCTATCATTGAATAATTTATCCCCTTCTCTCCAAGCTCCGGTTTGCCTGTTCAAAACAGACAAATGCTCTCAACAACCAGACGTTTCCACCCGGCGATCTCCCTCTTGCAAAGACGTTGACTGAGTCACAGCCATCCCCAAAGAAACTCAAAGAAATCCCCAAAGTACGAGGCAGCCTGCAAGTTGTCAGTACTCTGAGGGGCAAGGTGGAAGCAGCAGGGGGGAGGATGGGAATTTGGATGGGATCCAGATAACCCAGAGCAGAGCATGCTAGCAAAGCTTTTCCAAGGCGCTGTGGTGGTTTAATCCCAGCCAGCAAACAGGATCATGCAGCCGCTCGCTCACTCCCCCCGGTTTGGGTGGGGGACACAATCGGAAGAGTAAAAATGAGAAAAAACTCATCGGTTGAGATAAAGACAATTTAATAGCTAAAGCAAAAGCCACACACGCAAGCAAAGCAAAACAAAAAAAATTAGTTCACTGCTTCCCATGGGCAGGAGCGTGTTCAGCCATCCCCAGGAAAGCGGGGCTCCATCACGCATAACGGTGACTTGGGAAGACAAACGCCATCAGTCCGAATGTCCCCCCTTCCTTCTTCTCCAACTTCATCCACTGAGCATGACCGCACATGGTATGGAATATCCCAATATTTGGTCAGGTGGGGTCAGCTGTCCCGGCTGTGTCCCTTCCCAGCTTCTTGTGCACTCCCAGCCCTCGCTGGCGGGGTGGTGTGAGGAGCAGAAAAGCCATGGCTGCTTAGCAACAACCAAAATCACCAGTGCACTGTCAACGCTAATTGCCATCCCAAATCCCAACCACAGCACCATACCAGCTGTGAGTGAGAAAGTCAACTCCATCCCAACCGAAACCATGGCAGGCGTGCAGCCTGTGCCTGGCAGAGGAAGCCAGCACTCCTCATGTCCATCACAAGAAGAGTCCCCTGACTCATATTGTCACTTCTCACTCAGCTTTGACCAGAGTTTGGTGCTATCACCTAAACCACAAACATATTCCTTCTGCCAATGTTTACAATGGGTTTACTCGTGGGAGGAAAACAGCTGGTGGGGGCCAAGGGGTGCTTGGCGGTGGGATTTGGGGTTCTGCCGGCTCCCTGCCCAATGCCAGGGGATGGAGGCATAACCTTTATCTGATCATAAAATCATAGAATCATAGAATGGTTTGGGTTGGAAGGGACCTTGAAGATCATCAAGTTCCAACCCCTCTGCCATGGGCAGGGACACCTCCCACCAGACCAGGTAAATGGTCTAGTGATGGCTGCGCTTAGCCGGGTCCAAAAAGCTGCTGCTCCAAGGTCTGCTGGCAACACTTGCTCCTGGCTGGGACTGGGGGGTTCCATCCATCCCATGTTGTCCTCCCCCTCTACCGCCTCCACCGGGTCGGGGCTCTTGGTCTGCCCGCTGCTTGCCCTTAACAGGGCATAAATAATGCATTATTTACAGAGGGGGGGAATGGTTTGCATGCTGCATGCCAGATTTTATTTGCTTACCTTTCCAGACTCAAGCTGAGTTTTAAGAGTCCATTTCACTTGGCACTAGGAAGCCTTGTCAGAAAAGTAGCAAGGTACACAGCGTGGGTCTTCCGAGGAAAGAAACGTAAATTTTGCTTGGCATTTTTTATATTCTAAAGATCTTAATGTTTTACAAAGTGATAAGTTACATACTATTAATTTTTATAGGAGTCATACTATTAATTTTTATATGATCTACACAGTGGTGAATGTCTATATCCAAAACCTATTTCTGATTCTACTGTTATTTATCTAGTATAATGTTATTTCAGGCAGGAGCAAAGCCGCTACGGGAAACAATTGTCATCAATAAATCGAATCAATATGTTTCCAAGTCTGACTTCAGAAACTGTAGTTCCCATTGCAATTTTTGTGGATGTTTGGGTACAAATCCCACTTGCAGAAACAGTGGCACAAATTGTGAGAGCCAGAAGGCATGCCTGAATCCATCCTGTGGGTTTGGTTTCCTGGAGCATCGGCACCTTCATTAGCCTGAGCAAAAATATAGCCTTATCTAGGTGGGAACAAAGAAATGAAACCCTTAATTCAAACAATAACTGGCTTTTTCAATCAGGCCACATGATTACATTTGTGATTTAATTTGGTACGGTTGCAAAGTTCTCCTGTCATTCATATTGATTGTGGAACATTCGAAAATGCACAGAATGAGAAAGATACTGAGAATTACTTGGAGCTAGTAGAAATACAATTTCATTCTGTGTTGGCGTAGGATGTATGCGTCATTCAGTGCCAAAGGAAAATTTTATATCTTTTCCTTTTATGCTTATTGCTAAGAAAAGTCAGACAAGAGACATTATTCACAAAGTATCGTCAGGTCATACTGCTGTGAAAAGCAAGATGACAGCAATTAGACCAGGTTGATGCTGTAAGTCCCCTTCTGCTCAACAGCCAGGCAGCAAAGTCATTCCCGGACAGTAGGTGCTCCAGAGGGTGAATCTGGAGAAGAATAACTAGACCAGAAATGTTTTGTTTAAGGAAATGAAACAAAATGAACAAACAAACAAAATTAAATGCTCCCGAAATAGGAAAGCAAAATGACTCTTAAAGTCACCTTCAGCCACTTTGGAAAAAAATAGAAGAAAGGTGAAATCCTCTGCCGACCTCATTTGGTCAGCGTTCATTTACCTTGTCATTTACACCTTGACATTTATTTGAGAGCAGGATCTAAGCTGACCAGCAGCATTTCTATATAGCAGCCTCCAGACAAACTGCAGCCTTTACTGTTCTCAGTGCAATAGGAAGAGTCGGTGGCAGCCTCTGCCCATTCATAGAAAATAACAAGGTTGACTATTTTTGTCCTTAAGAATTTGAGAATTATTTTTTCCTTTCTAATAAGTTTTCTTCACAGCAGGGAATATGCTATATGCTGGAAGCAGTTGCAAATTAATTTCTCAGTTTCCGTAACATTTAGGATTGTACATATTATGCTATACAGTTGGTTATTAACAGTGAAAAGTAACTAAAATCTCTTAGTGTGAGCAGACGGCTAAAACTAATAAGAAAACAGAAATCCTGAATTCAGTTATAAAGGAGAAAAGAGTGGGCAGGGGGTCGAGGAAAGAGTTAAAGGATGTATGGTCTCTACTTTACTGCGAAAGGAATGAGATATATTTTGATTTTTTTGGAAGATTTCCTAAATATCTATGAAGGTTTCTCCATTCTTTTCATAAGGTTTACTTTTATAGAAAAACTTTCTTTTAAGGACAAGGACTTGTTGCAGAAGTTACAGGGTGAAAGCAGATAGCCCGTGTTATGTAGCAGGTCGCGTTCGGCGATCAGGGTCCTTTCTCCTATGAAAAGAAAACAGCTAAACGTTCTCAGATTCAGCAAGCAATTTACGAAGCGCTTCGACAGCCTCATGTAGCAAAAGCTGTAATTAAGATTATCTGATATTGTCTTAACAGGAACAGACAGTGATACAGCCACATCTACACTGAGAGTTGAGAGCGCGTATCGCACAAATCAGCCTTAATGAGGGTCCTCGGGCTTCCTTCGCCCTTTGCCTTCTCAGTCCCCGGCATTTCTCCTTCTCATCCGGAAATCATCCCTGGAAAATTCAAGGCCAAGGGGAACGATGTCTTAATTGAAAACAAAGCCCCATTGAGTAAGAGAATCAGTACATTTTACTCAATTAGGGTCTATGTTTGACACTGTGAGCCATAATTTATCTGGGAAAAATGTGCCTGTAGTTATGTAGCAGCCCTTCAAACTGACCTACATCCTTGGGGAATGAATTTTGTTCTTGCGTTCCTTTGAATCTGCATCTATTGAACATCGCTGATGGCACATGGGAGAGGTTTGGGAATTGCAGCTCTCTTCATTTGTCTCCATGCTGTCTGCCATAAATACAGTTGCCTATGCGAGGGCTGTGAGGCCACTAACCGAGTAGGAGAACAGAGCACAACAGTGACTGTTAACGAGCTGACTTCTCAGCGTCTGTGGGCAATAAGGCCGATTTAACAGAATAAAAGGGGATCAGCAAAACATTCCGTAACACCTAAATATAGATTTGCTATTTGAGTTCATTTCTTTCTCAAAGCACCGCTTTGTTAAGTCACAAGCTAATCCTTTGACTGATGGAGGTCTTCAGGACCTCTTCTGAAGTTATTACTTTCTCTGGTCCTACTCTTTAAAGTATTTAACACTCCTAAATCTCTAAAAAGCACACTTATGATATCTGCTGCTTTTCTATCAATGTTCTGACGCTGTGGTTGCTTGGATGGACTCCTTTGGGCACCTGGCCTTTATAATACCAGTTATATCAGCCACAGAGGGACACCTACACCTGACATTGGCTTACAGCTCATGCGGTGACACCTCTAGAAGATGAGCTGTCAAGATCCTTGGTGCCTGAGGGATATCACCTATGCCACCAGTACAGGACCTGAATACAGAGCTGTTCGTTCCCAGCAGCTGAATTAAAGGCACATCACCAGTTAAATGACAACAAGGTGTGCACAGAAGTTTCTGGATCAGTACAGAAGAAAATTTCATCCTCAAGATCCTGGTAAATGGCAGAATAAGTGTAAATGTTTACTGAGGGGGGGGAGTGGGGTACGAAGAGCAAAGCTTTTGCTTTGTGAAGAAATTTTAAAGAGTCTTCAAGGTCTTTAAAAGTGCAGCTATACCTTAGAAAAGCTGCAGCTTGACTTCATTCACAAATAGTCACATTTGTCAGTTTTTTGCTAATATAAAACTTTCCACAAGCACGTACATTTCCAGTATGGGACAAAGATGAGAGGCTAAGGTTATGTTTAGGTTGGAGAGAGCAAAAGAAGTGTAACCGTTTCTTAGTTTGTCACATGTATGGCATGAAGGCTTACAAAGCTCTTTACCACATCACTGTTTTGGTTCTCATCTCACATTCATTGTTTCTGTTTTTTTTTTATTCTCCAACTGCTTTTTTTTAGATGAGTGTGATATTCTGCCATTTAGCCTACACGTTGCTGCCATTGATGCCCTACTTATCAGGAAGGGACAGTGTATTTAAGAGTTAACCATCTGTGCTAGCTCTGATTCACATATCCTTCCTGTGTGTTCATTACCTCCACGCCTATCCATCATTTTCCCCTTCCCTGTACCTTTTCCCCTCCCTCTTCCTTTCTCCCCAGTTTTTCTGTTTGATTCCCTTTATTGTCCCATTTACCAGTTCTCTCTGGCTCACTCTCAGACTCATTTTGTGTCAGTGAACAGCAAAAAAACATTCGCTCCTCACACCATCACCTTCACAGAGCCCTTCACCATTAGTGCCCACTTGAAGGAAAAAGAGACTTTTGGTGTAAGAAGCTGCCGAGCCACCATAACCAAACCAGCGCTCAGCCCACACGGCCACAGACTTATATTTTAATAAAGTACTTTGGAGGATTTGAAGTTTTGTTGGACTTGGAGTTCTGGGAGGGCAAGAAGTTTGGGTTAGCAGGGAGAGTCTCACAAAGCGTATTCACACAACCTCATTGTGCTCCTCGGGGCTGGCGACACTGGGAATTATCTCCATGTGCTCCAGCTACTATGGCAGTTATTTCTTCACTGAGTGGTGGAGAATAGACAGCTGTAATTTATACATCAACAGATCTGAGGGTTTAAGTCATGGAGCTTAGAACAAGGGATGAATTGTTTTGGTCAAGTATTTTTAGCAAAAAAAAGTAGACATCTGGAGCCACAGTATAATATTGTGATCTTGTACTTGATGAATGTGCTCCTTCAAAAAGAAAGACAAAAACCCCTTAAAACTTGGAAAAAATGAAAAGTTTTGCTTAAATATAGTATCACCCCACCTGTATGCCTTTTGCTTTTTAATGAGTAAGTGTTGCAAAATTTCTTATGTTTCTTTTTAAATGTCATCCTTTATATGGCATGTGGAGTGCAACTACTGATAGCTCTGGTGACAGAAAACACAAGCAAGGCCTGCTCAGAAGGAAAACGAGACAGCTTTATTCCTTGCAAAGGTCATGGCAACCACCAGCATCCCACCGCCACTATCCATGCAACGTATTTATCTGCATTTTTAAAGGAAAGTTTTCTTTTCCTGTTCTCCTCATCTGTTGCCAAGTACATCCGCTGTTGCTCATTGCCATCTTCTCCCGTGAATTCATACCACAAAGAGCAGCTTGCACGTCCCTTCGGGACTTCTGTCAGACCCAAACTTTACCTCCTCTTCTCTTCTTTCCTTTCCTTCCCCTTGACAACCTCCTTGCCTGAACTGAACGAGCTCAGAACTCTGTTTTGCATCAATAGAAGTAAAACTAACTAATGTCCAGCAAAGAGAAAGAAACCCTAGCAAGGGCCCACACTACCACAGGTGCTCTTTGTGTTCCACCAGCCTGTAGGTCCCCCCTGGAATTCAGTCATGAGAGGCAAAAGGTCAACGTTTGGGTTGTGTGGATCATTAAGGTCTGGACCTGAACCTCATAAGCCTACTAGTAAAAAAAAATTGTCCGAAGACGACCTTTTTTCTTTTCCTGCCTATGAGCCTGCTGTAGTCTTGTTGGAAAACCTCTGGACACGTGGCTCCTCAACGGGACCTGCTCTCCATCAGGTTTTAGTGGTCTGATAGACAATTTGGCTCCCCTGCTACACTGCCTGATGAAGGCTGCCCGAGCTAGAGTGTCAGGTGAAATGCTCGCCATAGGATGAAGAGAAGATGGATGTGCTTTATCACTCCATTGTGTTTATTGATCGCACTCAGGTTGTGCTATCTTGAAGACAAAGAGCCCAGAAATCTAAGACACGAACAATCTTTATAAGTCTCTGTATGTATGAAATATAGATTTGGAAAATTCGTATATATAATGAAAACTTTACACTGGTTGGGAGGTATTATTCCCAGTCTTGTGGATTGCTCCCATACTGTAAACAGCTGCGTCCCTTGCTGCATCTCTGAGAGTAAATCACACAACACTCCAGATGATTTCATATTTTAACAATCCTCTTTTCCTGTTGTATGGCTGGGAGGGACTTCCTACATTTCATGTAATCTACATGCAAATTTGAGAACTTCCCATAAAATCCTGCAGTAAACAGGATATGTTTGCTCTAAACAGATTTCATCCAGTAACAATTCACTATAAATTCAGCTAGCATCAACAAACTGTTATTTCCCCTCGTGTTCCTCTAACATCTTTTTCCTGGTGTTGAACAACAGGAGAAAATCGCTGCTATTTGTCCCCAGATTGAAGTCTTTAAGTAAAGCTAAAGACACTTTCTACCAATAATGACAGTACTCTGGGAGCTGCCTACATTATTTTTCATTGCGAATGTAAAGTAGTAAATGGAATTAGAATTGGAATTGACTGGATTCAGTAAGAGTAGTTCATAGGTATTGCAGAAAACTGAAATGGGGGTAGGTTATTAGAAGTTTACTACTTGAGATAAAATGCAATTTCACAGCAGTTACGTTTAGTGAAGTGTACTAATAGAGTATAGATAATACAGCCTTTTTGCACATTATTTAAAAAATTGTCCAAAAGATTGGCTCTGCCACTCTATTAGAAAGGAAAAAAAAACACCTAAAGGGCGATTTCCAGTTTTATACATGCTAAAATTCCTACCTGCTAGTTTTCAATACTGAAGATAGGGATAATAACATGATAAGGAAGACATAAAAACAGTAAAAAAAAAAAAATCACTCAACAGATATAATGCTGTATGAGGTTGGGATGTGGCAATGAGTCTCACTAGGGATTTACGCAAGGCACATTAAAATGTATACTGTCCTGATTCATAAGCTGCTGTTTTGAAAGAAATACTTTCAGAAACACGTTTTTAGTTTCTAAGTAGACTTACCAAGGGGTAAAAGAACAAAGTAGATGCTCAAAGACAAATGTCAAAAGTAACTTGGGCACCAAACTGGTGCCACATTAAAATGGTTTGAGACTGGGATCAACAGTTGGCAGAGCAATAAGAGGGTGACAAAATAAGTTGATTTATTTTAAAGGGAACCTAAACATTGTGTTAATGTTGACAGTTGACAGTGAAAACACTACTGAAAACTGAGTGTGAGACAGAGGTTTTCTGGGTAGCCACAGGATGTCCTTGGAACAGAGTCTGCATCTCAATGAGCTAAATGCCACTCGCAGTACATTAGAAAGAAATCAGTTAGGGTTGATTGTAATTATGATGTCAGGGTAGTTTCTAGTCTGAGATCCATTGTTCCGGTTAGGAACCGTGTCACACTGAGGAAAAATTAGCTTGCTTACAAATGCACAGCAGATCACTTCCAGACCAAACATGATGCTTCTGTCCACCTTTCTTCTTCCTCCCACTGTTTCTTTTTGTTTAAAGCACAGCTATAAAGACTCACATCTCATCTCAGCTGCTTTTGTCAGGACAGCTAATGAGCTGGGGAGGGATGAGAAAAAAACACAGTGGAAATGGGGTCATGGAGAGGTTAAACTTCATGAATTTATTCATTGGGATTCAGCTCACGCCCTCTTGAAATGAGATGTCATCATTAAAATTGTGGATGACACTGTTGCACAATGATGCTTCATGACAAGCTGTTAGAAAGCCATGAAGGAAATAGTTTTCGTTTAGATTTTAATACATCACGGTGATAAGAAAACAAGCCCAAATTGAACAAGCAATGTCAGAAGAGTCCTGAAAGCAATCTATCTAAGAAAGATGTTTTTAAGGGAGAAATGCTTCAATTTCACGAAAAAAAAAAAAAATATAAAAGCAAGGATTTTGACATTTTTTCTTTTCTACTATTCTGGAATTACAGTTGTGAGACATGAATAGCACCAGCCTCTTGGAAATAGAAATATCATTTGTTTCATTCCAGTACTTTTGATACAGCAGAAATGTTGGCTGGGTGTTTTTTAATGGCAGCAAAGAACCTAACTGTTTGAAAATGAGAGAAAGCAGAGTTATGATCAATTGTGATGGAGTCTGAGAGGTAAAGAGTAATTGGAGGTGTGACCTGGAGCTGAGCTAACCTGTTTCACTGCACGGGCTCGCAGCGGTGGAAGGTGACTCAAAGGGCCATCCTTTCCCCTGACCCAAGGCAGAAATCAGCCACATCTGGGTCAGTCCTGGCAGGTGCTGTTCTGGCCTCTTTGTAAAGGTTCATCATCCTCTCCCAAAAATCTGGTTTAGTGCAGTATTATCTTCTACTATTAAATGTTTTTCAAGTGGCTAAATGACATCTTCCTTGCTGTAACCTTGCTGAGAGACCATTACTTTGTGTCTTACCCAATAAACCCTTTCCTCTTTGCCCTCTGTATATTTAAAAACTGTCGTCTTATCCCACCCTCAGTTTTCCATCCCTTTAACTTGCAACACCTCTTCTCTCAGGCACGTTTCAGGGTCTCTCCCGGCTCCTGTTCCCCTGCAGATTCCCTCTGGGTTCCCATCGATCTCAAAGCCACCGCTGAAGGCAAAGTGGTTTCTAGCTGAGACCTCACCAGAGGAGAGGAAAGATTACCCATCTCACAGCCCATACCCCTATTTATGCAACCCAGGATAGTGTTTGCACCTCGTGAAACAACATGCCATCCACCTTCTGGTTCACCACCAAACAAGAACCATTTCTGCAGAGCTGCTGCCCACCAGCACGTCCCTCTCTTGCAGTTGCACAGTTGGCCGCTAGCTTGCTTGAGCAGGTTGACTACCACTTGTCCCTGTCCAACATCCCCTTATTTGCTGCAAACCATACCTGCACTCTGGGAAGAACATTTTTAATTTGAATCCCATCACCTAAAACACCTACAGCCCTTCCCAGCTTGGTGTGGTCTCCAAATGTAACGAGCTTACTCTCTATTCATACATCCAGCATATTATAACTGGATGTCTCGGTTATGAATGGTATTTTTCCAACCATCTTTGAAGGCTGCCTTATTTTTTTAGAGAATTTATGGGACTCCAAAGCTAACCGAGTTGCTCCCAGAAAGGCTGCTGGCTCATCGGTGAGATTTACAGGCTGCTAACTACTCCGTAATAAGGTAAATACAGAACTGCTGGGCCATTAGGGAGCCCACCACAGCGGAAAACTGACAGCAGTTTCTGTTCCTTTCCCAAGCTCCTTTTCTCCTGATGTGAAAAAAAACCCCAACCAAACAACTCAGCCTGTGATTTAAAAAGAGAGTTAATTTTCCATTTTAAGATAAAGCTCAAGCTTCTATGCTTTAAACACAGTTGGTGAGATTAAAGGAAGTCAGGTCTGAATAAATACTGTGGAACACTAAACAGGATTTCTATCAACCAGTAACAAAATGCCTTACTTTTATCACAGCTCTCTAATTTGGAACAGCCTTGATTTTACAACTGAGAAAACAACATATAGGAGAAGACAAAGTCCCTTGAGATACTGATTTTATTGGCAGGGAAGGGAAGCATGCACATGTCCAGTAGATAAACTAAGCTGTAAATTAATTTTAATGGACTTGAGATTTCCTGGGAAAAAAATCTTATCATTTTCTAGCAGAACTTATGGCACTTTCTCTGCACTGTGTTGGCAATGTCTCTGCTTCCATTGCATTGCTCTGGAATAGACTGACTTTCTGGATAGCCCTTGTCACCACATTTCATTGTGTCACAGCATTTTTGTAATCCTCAGCTTTCAAAGACTTTGCTGTACACCTCCTGCTGGATCACTTCTCTTCTAATCAGCTACCCAGGGAAAGCTATAGACTGTAAACAAATCCTTCTTTTCTCTTAGAGTAAAAACATAAATCTTGATATGATGAAAAAAATCACATTTCTCTGTGATATTAGCTACTAAGTGATTATCTAAATACAAGAAACTTTTTAATCAGAGCCCATATTAGCAGAGGCCCAACACTGAGAAGTACAAAATGCCTGGAGGACCACTCCTGCCTTTGGAAAAAGCACCTTACACATTGAAAAGAAGCTATTTTTCTCTCATCTCAGTACATTTACTGACTATAACTGCATAACCTTAAGTAAGACAGCCACAAAATGCAGGTTCTTTCAGTAGTACTTTGGCTTAGGTGACTCTTTCAGAATACTGTAAGAGCTGGGTTTTTTTAGGCTCAAGTAAACAGATCAAAAAATTTGGTGCAGAGAGGCAGAAGTAAAAACTGACCTAGAAAATACCACATAAATGGGACTGCAAACACTGATCTTCGTAAAAACCTGGAGGAAAATGCCAGCCAGAATTACACATCACCCTGAAAAGAACAAAGCAAATATTTTTTCCTAGAGCTACTGAAGCATCTATCCTGGGTCTACAGGAATATGATGTGCTTCAGATTCCAGGTGTCCTCAGTTCACTCGCTTCACTCCTAAACTTCAAACTTTCAATCTGCAGTTTGTTCCATCCAGGTGGACAAGTGCAAGCAATGGAGTTAACGCTGATTGTGACAAATTAGTTCATTTGCTTGCAATTGCTCTCAAGTATTACTTGGAGGGTGAGGCAGCTGGAAAGTGGAATGGCAAAGATTTTCCAAGTAAAAGGCAAAAACTTGCAGATGTAAGCACGCTAAAGCTCAACTGCAATGTGGTAGTAGGGGATAAACTGCTATCCAAAATACCAAAAGCAGCTAGGACAGGAAAAGGTCGTGTGTTGAAGAAGAAAATTTGGGTGAAAGTTAAAACTGAGATTCTCCTGGAAGACCCAGTTCTGCCAAGAGCTCTGTTTGAAGTGGGCAGCTGCTAAATAGTGCTTGAAGTGAGGTACAGAAATGTCATAAAATCACTTTTTTACTTTGATTCATTGCACTTTTCCCACAAAAATGATGGCGTTTTTAATGCAGCAGGAGCTCCTACATGCCAAACCAGAGCAAGCCAAAATCAGCAAAAGCCCATACACAGCTTCCTCTGAGAAAGGCAAAGATACAGCTTTTCATAACCGCGTCGCCATCGTCTGGTCTGAAGGCATTGCTTGTTTCTTTTGCGTTCGAAACCCTGTTCTCATTTCAGGCACAGCCTGTAGGGCCGGAACGAAGGTAACTGTGCCGTGTGGCCGTGGTGTGATGCCAAGGTGCTGTTCTCTGTTCTGCTGCTTGGTTGTTCAGTCCCTCGCTGCTGTACGCTGATGTTAGGTACAGAACACGTACATCGGCTGTTCAGCGTCTCACAACGATGCCTTTCGTACGTTGGTAGAAGTCACATCTGCACTAAAGCTCCTGACCCAAATCCATAATCCTGATCTGAGTTTTCTCCAAGAGGAAAAAAAAAAAAATGTTTGCATAATAAAGACATGCCTGACTTCGGAGCTTAATACGGAGAGACAAGGATCAGAAGGCTGTGGGATGGCAAGAACTAGTTTATATTCTCATTTCTGCAACAGCTCATTCTGTGACCTGAGGGCATGGTTTTGTGCCTGGGTACCTTGCTTTCTCCCTGTAAACAGAGGTAATAATGCTTACCCTCGCAAAGGTAATTTGAGGTCTATCACCAAAGGCAGCTATACACATTTCTAACTGCCTGGGAAAGTTTGTGTTTTGTTTCCTAGACAATAACCAGGATATGCAGCTTCTGCATAGTTTTGAGATGTTTACATCTGGCTGTCCAAATCAACCCATTGCTAATACAAATCTCACGAGGTCTTCGGGAACCTCCATATATTTATTGTCCTATTGTGCACTATGATGAATACAGAAAGAAGCTCCTGTGTGAAGCTCTGGCCACTGTTCCTCTGTTACAGTGAATTTCCACACCAGTTGCCCTGTTGCAGTGTAGCAGATGTGCTGAGGAAGGATTAAGAGGGAAAGAGAGATCTGAGCAAAGACACGATTTCCTACAGTCCCGCTACATCTCTCTGAGAACTGGGCCCCTTGGGGCAGACTCTTCTCTCCATGCTCAGCTCTCCTAAAGGGAGCCCGAGATCCTCACGGGCTGCATGGTGCCTCTTCATGATGCCACCTGGGTACAGGCTTGCTGTCACCGCTGCCTGCTCTTCACCTCAGCCTTGTTCTCTACCGCGTGAAACTGACCTTTTTATCTCAAAGAAAACCCCCCACGTCTTTATCCAGGGGAGTATTATTCACCTAGCAGAGGAGTGGGCTGATGTCTACGGCAGCCCTTTGCGGGTTGGCTGCTGGTGGCGGTTCCTTCCTCAGCTGCTGCAGTGTGTTAGTACCGCTAGCCCCGTCTGAGTCACTAACCCCAGGCTGGATATACAGGATGCAAACCTTTCATTATGGGAAACTTTGTCAGCTACATACACGGTCTTTCTCCTTTCTCGAACTTTGAAGTGGTTTTGCGGTCGTACAAAAGCTCTTTAGTCAGCACAGCTTCCCTGCCAGGCAGCACAGTAGTTATCGGGATCCAGGATGGAGTGTCAAGAAAGACAGAAACTGCACTTTTGCGTTATTTTGGAAATCATATGCTCATCTGTTTGTATTCCTGCAAGGTGGGAAGCGCCTCAAAACTCACAAGAGCCACCATCTTCAGCTGTTCCCACCTTGGACTCTGAGTGCTGCACTGACCCCAACGCTGTATGGCAGAGACGAGTCAAGGAGCTGCAGCTGGAGCTGCTTCCCCGTTGCCTGCCCTCATCTCTGCGATAGAAAAGATCCCAAACTCTGATTTCCCAGGTCCTAAAATTGTTTCTTCCTGTAGAAATCACCTTGTCTTAGGTCTCACTAAATTATGGGTCCCCCCGTGCTTCCCCTTTGAGGGCTGTCTGACAGCGCAAGCAAGTAGGACAGACTCTGCAAAGGCTTTGCTACATACAGACACTTCTGTCACAGCCACAAGCCATATGCAGATTAGGAAAAAGAAACAAAGCCTGCCTGGAAAGGCATTTTACTAACCCTAAAATGCCCATTGGGTTTAGAGCAGTCATTTCAGGGGATCCATTTTGTAGACCTCCTTCCTCAGCCTCCACATTTTTTACTACCTTTTATATCAAGATGGATCTCCTCTTTCTCAATTTGCAGTGTCTTTTATCAAACAGGTCACAGCTGCTTCAAATCCCTTCCAGGGATGATTACCTGGGGAGAAAAAAAAAAAGAAAATAAAAAGGGAAAAGGTCTCTTGGGTAGATGCATTGAGCAATACTGGTGCATTTGAATATGTGGCCTTCCAAATTTGTAACTCTTGATCTCAAACTCTCTGTTTGTGAGAAGTTTAGTCCAGTGAGAAGAGAAAAGGGGGGAAGAAAAGCAATAGGGCTGCCCTATCTATATACTGCTCACAGAACAAGATGGAACTTTTAACCTGAGGAAAGTCTCCAATTTCCTGGCTCTTCATCGGAACATAAGGTACCTCCTCTATCTATAAAATTAATATTTATTTGTATTATTGTATTACTTAAGGATTGATTCGTGGGCCAGAAATGCTGTGTAGTTCCTTAGCAAATACATGCAGAACCACAGAGTTGGTTGCTGCTGTAAAGAGCTGATCTTAAAGGCTCAGAGAAAAAAGATGAAAACATAAAAACTCTATTCCCAATCTAACTCTGGTTTAACTCTATCATTTTTCTATTTTCAAATGTTCAAGAAATAATCTTTTGTTTTGTGTAGCTGATTAGTTAGTGTTTCTGCTGCATTATAATCTGTGATTTGATATATTTGATATGTATGAGGAGGCTGAACTTTGCCTTTGTGCCGTCTACATGCATGAAAGCTTTGAGGATATTCATTTACCTCCAGAAGACAGCTTTGGTCTAACAAGTACACACTGACAAGAAATGCATTTCACTTGATTTTCAGGACAGTCAGATTTTTACACATCATTTTTTTTTTTTCCTTCTAGGTTTGGCTTTTCTCTTTTTTTTTTCATTCCTTTCCTCCCTCGGTTCATTAATCTTACCCTTTCCCTCCTCTCTCCTTGTCCTTCCCCAGTACGCGCTGTCCTCTCAGGTTTTCCTATTTGATGGCTGAAATGTAACAGGGAGCAAATGCTTTTACTGCTACTTCTGACAGTACAAGTATAAGCAAAAGGGTGATAAGGCTTCAAATAACAGTCACCAGTGCCTGTAAGTTGATTTATTTTTTTTTTTCGCTTCTCTTGATTTGGAATGAAAGGGAAATCAAAGAGCCCAATGCCTCACCTGCGATACACTAAGTCCCATGCTGAGCAAGGCTGCATGGCGTGCAAGGGTACGTCCTTTATTACGGAGCTGCACAAGTAGTGTCGTGTCCGGACGGTCGGACAAGACCTGACCAGTGTCCTACTCCATGTTCAAGCAGAGGGCTCTGCTCCCACCTCACCGGCACCCTCCCGGCAGCTGCGGTGCCGCCTGGTTCACACTACCCTCTTCTTTAGAGTTATAAATAAAACCTCTGCTGAAAAGCAGATAGGAGTCATGACCAGGTTTTCAACGCTAGAGGTTGGGAGGTACGATAGGCTGCTGTGCCATTTGATATCTGCGTGATACTGAGCAGAGCCGTGGTGGGACAGCTGGTGAGATAGCGTTCACAAGTTCCAAAAGTTTAAGGCTGCTTCTTCAGCTTAGAAGTCCCCCTTGTGAGACATAACTCTTCTTAGCAATATCTTTTCTTCTTCTAGGAAACCTGATTATTAGTACTCCATCTCCTCTGATTTGAATGGGTTTACACTAAAGAATAAAATCCCTTGAAGTTTTGTTTACACTAAAGAATAAAATCCCTTGAAGTTTTAAAGCACTAAAAAGTGCTAAAAGACAAAAAGCTTCCTAAGCAGATGAAAATGTTATCCTCTGAATACTTTTTCTTGCCATACAAAAGAACATCGTGGTTGTTAAAATTCAGCCTCAAGAAGGTTAAAGCCTTCTGCTTGCCAACTGGAAGAGGTGACAGCCTGGAAAGTCTCTCATGTGGCTCCACCAGTGATCCTGGCCTTCAGCAAGAAGGGGACACCTCTGAACACAACGGCAAAGCCAGTTGGGTCATCTTCCCAGCATGGCTATAGCTGTCTTCAAACAGCAGCAGGCCTAAAACAGTGCTGTGGTTGAGAGCCAAGGTCCACTTGGTCAAAAGTTGAGGCCCGTTTTTATAGGGCAGAGCCCAGTATCCTTGCTGGTATTGTACCTGCCTGTCCTCCCAACTCATCCAGGTGAGGAGGTTTGGTTAGTGTCATCTCCCCATGGCAGCCAGCCGCTCGGCGCCGGCTGTCCTGGCACAGTTGCGGGAAATTATTTCATATAAAACTGCAGTTTGGAAATGCTCTTGATGCAGTTTTTTGTTTTGTTTTGTTTTTTTCAACCAAGGAGACTACTCTCCTTCAAACAGGACTTTGAATTGTAAATAATGTCATGTGTCTTTATAGTAAAAGATGACATTCAGTTAATAGGATGGCAAAGTTCATACGCTACCCTATAATTAAAAAACAAGGAGAAAGACAGACCACTTAAAAGAGTTTCCCGCTGTGACAAATTCTGTGGATAATAACATTTTCGCACTGCTATAAAAAGCTACAACGTTGGCTGTAAATCCTCCAGCAAGGGTAATGAGTAGTATGGTTAGTCTTTCGCTTGTTTTGTAGTCCGTTGCTCAATCTTTTCTCAAAACAAAAGCGCAATGCTTGCATCGCTTGATCAATTGATCCAAAATATATCTTAAAGAAACAGATATGCTTCTGCTCCAGTGCCCAATTTCAGTTGTCTAATTAAAGCAATATCATTTGCATTTCTGAGGTATGTGACTTTTGGTCTGCACAAATAAATACCATGTCCATGATTTAATTCTAGTCTTTTTTTTTTTTTTTTTCCCCTAGCGGCTCACTTCTCATATCTTTCTGTACATTGGCTTCCATTTATATTTTTTTTTAATATTATTTTCACTTTTAATTGAGTGCCTCAAACACTCCCATCCCTTCCTTCCACCATAAATCCTTGTGGCAGGGACCAACTTCTTTTCTCATGTGCCAGCAGTCTCTTAGCACAAAACCCTAGCTGAAGCCCACTTCGCAGCAGATAGCATTTCAAATCTTAATGGGCTCAGCCTTTTAATTTCTTTTGCACCTTTGTTAACCTCAGAATATAGCAAGTTCACCGCTTTTTTTTTTTTTTCTTTTTTTGGTCTAAAGTATAATGAAAGAGACCCCTCCTCCCACCCATTTCCTCCTGAGATTAATTGAAATGCAGCCCTCTAAACCTCCGCTGATTTGTTTTGAAGCCAGCTATTTCCTCAAACAATTGCAGAAGATGAAAGTTGTTGATAGGAGCTGCAATATTATTTTTTTTTTCCGTTCCATCGCTACACGCCACTTAAATCCCTGGCTTCACTCTCGCAGCTCTTGACACATGTATCTGAACGACCATGGATGAAAACCACGAGGCTCACACACACATTCATTTGACCTGCCAGGGGTTTGGTTCGCTTTCTGCCGAAGGGTTCGGTAAGGGGCTGTGACCGCAGCGGCAGAGGAGGTGGGAGCGGGGCTTTTAGCATTTAAGGCTATCATTTCACATGCCACTTCAGGGGTCAGATTTTTCCACCCGTTCCCAACCCCGGCTCTTCGAAAGGACGCAGCTGCTGAGCCACCGTGAGCAGGCAGGGTGGAAGGCTTTATGGTTCAACTTGCAAAAAAACCCACCCCGATCCCAATTACAAGTCACACTTATCTGAGCGCTGGAATTCAAGGCAGCATAGGGAATAGTTTGACCAAGTCATTGATTGGAAGATTAAAAACTTGCCTTTAATATGTGCGTGGCAGTACTAGCAAAACCTATTCTCCTCCTGAAGGCTACACATGACTGGGTTGTTCAGACAAAGCTCTTGCTCTTTTTTTTTTTTGTCGCTGCAGTTAGCTTGATTTCATCCGAGTCATTCTCATTCTTCGCATGGCATGCGCTGCGTATGCTTGCTGCCAAATTTACATCCTGAGCCGGTTGTGTCACAACCTTCTGTACAATTTTTTATTTTTATTTTTTTTCCTGTTCTCGGATGTAGACATTTTTTCATTCTGGGATCAAATCCCAGCTTCCTTCTCTTTATTGTTGCCGTTAGTTTTTGGTTTGTTTGGGGCTGGGGGGGGTTCCACAGCCCTGTTGGTGGTGGGGGAAGCCGAGCTGCAATTGCTCGAGTGCTTGACTGATGTCCTATGTTTCTGTTTCATCAGCTTTCCACACAACCGACCATAAAATTAAACCCACATTTCTAAAGCCTTTCAGAGAGCTGTAAAAATTACCCATTATGCTCATTTATTTGCTGTGTGGGGTTTTTTACTTTTTTTTTTTTTTTTTTGTGCTGGTCTAGTACTTTGCATCTCAATGTTCCCATTAGTAAAAGATAAAAGGGGCATCTAAGGGCCACATAAGCAGGGAGACATGTAGCCACCAGGCTCCGAATCACGTTTTTTTTTTTTTCTGCTTTTGTTTCCACTGGCATTGGCAGTGTTCATAGCCCAACAGAGACTGCAAGAAAAAGTCTTCAAAGTGCCATTCTGTTGCTGCTTGACTGCGCTTGTCTATGGGTTTTTTGGCCCTCACTGAAGCATTGACTTAAGAATCACTGAAAACTACCATCAATTTCTAATGAGTAAGACTTTACCAAGCAGGTATTTAAACAAAGAACAACAAAACCCACTTTTTCTCTCCACCCCAGCTGCTTTTGATCCCATTAAATACTGTCAAATGGGTTAGAGTCATGCGTGAAGTTTGTCACTTCTGAGTGGCTGGCAGTACCTACCTCAATGTACTACATGCTATGAATTTTAAATGATCTTATTGAAATAACCCCCAATTTATTGAAGTATTGCCATCTGTTACGTAGCACAATTCTTCCCACTGGCAATTGGGAAACACAAGACAAAGTGGCTGCATTTTGCCATTAGAATTTACGTTTCTGGGAAATGTGAACATTTCAGTTGCTGAATGAAAGGAGTCACTATATCATATTCAACCCATCTATTCTGGCACAAGTTTGATACTAACATACAACTTCCAACTTAGGGTTGCTTGTGCTTTTACATACCTAAATATGTGAGAGGAAGAAATTTTCTGTAGGCTCACAGTGATATAAGAACTTCATAGAAGACAAAACCAGGGTCCTTGTCATCTACCTTTCTAAAGGGCACTCTGCTTTGCACATGTGCCCTCTCTGCTCCTCAGCGTGTTTGCATCGATAGTGAAGGGCCATGCACAATGACTGTGGCACATGTCCCATCATGGACCCACGTCCACACAACAGAGGTGTAACATCTCATTCAGGGGTTCCTTCAGTATCCGAAAGACTCCTCAGGATTATAATTGGTGTTGTACTGAAGACTTTTTTTCCAAGATATGTTTTCCATAGAGGACAATAATCAAACAAAATACTACATCTCTTGGGAAAAAAAATACACAAGTTTGAGTAACAGAAATGTCTTTATCACTTACCGTGAAGAGCACTTATAAAATAACCACCTCAAGCCCCATAGTATCACTATTTCATTGTATGTTTTAGACCATTTTTCCAAGAGCCATAAGTAAGAAAATGTACTCATTGGGAATGGCATCCTTGTGGTAAGACATTAAATTAAGCTACTTTTTTTTGTGTGTGTCTTTAACCTCCCAAATTACAACAAATTAGGCCATCATATTAAGTGGTGAAATGGAGAAGGTCCTTTTTAATTTAGTCTCTCTGCCTGATCCATACTAGAAAGCCAAGTTATTTTCTTAGGAGACCAATTCTTCGATAAGATCTGTCTGTACCCAACTATCTGATAAGCTGGGAACTGGAGATCCAATGTCACCTTTTATTGTATTTGCTTATTTATCTGTCAGTGGTGCAGAGATCTGGAGATACAGTCACTGAGAAGTTTTCCGAATATTTTCTTTGCCATAATTTATAAATTAAATCCCCAAATAACTTTAAAAAAAAAAATCACAAATGAAATACAATTTTCTGAAAGGAAAAAAAAGGGCATGAAAAGGTTTAAAAGTTGTAAATCATATCTCCTAGGGTTATATCTTGGCATTTATAGTCCAAATTATAAGGTTCTGCCATTACTACTCTGAGGCCACCTGTGTGGTACTGGCCTAGCATTTTCACTAGACGAGTCATAAATCGGTTATATTGTTAAAACATTAACCAGGCTAACAAGCAGTTCTTAACTCTGTATAAATTGGTAGTGACCATTTTTGCTCATAAGAAAATTTCGTGTAAAACACCTCGGGCTAGGATTTTGAGATGCACCTGTTCCCAGGCTTTGTATTTTGATCTGTCCACCTGACTGTATTTTAACATTTAAAGCTCTGTTTTGAAATTCAGGCTTGCTACCTCAAAAGAAAATGGCCTGGAAAGATGATTTAAATAAATAATGATGAGTCATTTATTGTTATTCAGGGAGACTGCAACGTAAGGTATATTTTAACACCAATAGGGTTTATATAATGAAATTACTGTACTAGTAATGTAATTACAACAAAACCACAGTTTTGGGCTATCTGTTTTTTTTTTTTTTGTTACTGCATCTGTATATAATGCAAGGCTTTCCACAGATCTTTTGTGTGGCTTTTTTATGCTCTGATTTGACCATATCTTGCTCTCCCTGATTAACGCACATTGATTCGCATCTCTGTCAACCTTATTTAAGCTTTAACTTTAGAAAGGTTGCCTAGCGTCTCTGTGAGCGTGCCCACTCCAGGCCTTTTTATCAGACAAAATCATCACGAAGGAGGAATCGCAGGAATCCCACTCTGGGCTCTGCTGGCCATTAAAGCTTGACCTGTGACTCTGTGGCATTCCTCATGTCTCCTGTGCCGTCATTCCTTCGCTGCTACAGAAACTCCGGGTTATTGCTGGTGGCGATGGCCAGCTCCTTTGATCACCTGCCTTGCAGGGCACGCTTGCTATAGAGGAAAATTGTGTACATTCTTCCAGCACAGCTACAAAAGCAAAACTTAATGTTTTCCTCGGCTTCTTCCAAAGCTGATAGTCCCTAACATAAAAATACTAGAAGTTAGGCATTATTTTGACTACGTGTGTGTGGTGAGGAAGATGCCCAGCTGGTAGGATTGTTTTAGAGGTGCAATGACTGTGAGCAAAATGAGTATCTGCCTCATCCTTTCCTGCTGGGGATTCCCTGTACTGTGTTACTACTACAATTTAGTTGATCATAGGAAGGTGGTGATTATTTCTTTTTCCTTAAACACTGAAAACAAAAATCTTTATTTCCATTCCTGAACTATCACCTTCTAGTGAACACATCAGCTTCAATTCAAAGGTTTATCCCCAAGCTTGTTCCTTATCTTGACTTTTCACATACTCATACTTCATACTTCTCCTATCCCTTATATAGCTGCATGGATATATACATAACCATATGATAATTTATTTTTTCATACGCATTTAGTTTTCATTAATTTTTTTAAGTTGCTGTGGGACTTCATTTTGTGAGCACAATCTTATAAATGCTACTGAGAAATAAACCAAAACAAATTACATAAGGAACAGGGTCTTAGTAGTGCCAAGATTTTCTTCTCTGCATTGCACACGCAAAGTTTTTCTAGTTAATTAAGAACAAACATGCACACAGCACAACTAGCTCCTACAACATGAATTTCATTTCCTTGAAGCTAAATAAAGACCAAACAAAACCGTTCTTGTTACAATTCCGATCTTCAAAGGAGTTTATTTTTTTCCATTTATAGGTCTGGGCAGCCTTGAGCTCTCTGTGTTTAGATTTAATCAGCTCCAGAATCCTCCCGTCCATCTTAACAGTAAACAATGCTGAAATGGGAATGATACCTCAGGATTAAAGCCGAAATCAGTGGGATTAAGTGGAAGGACGTTGCCAAGAAGCCAGAGTAGCCCTGGCCTCCTCTCCCACGGTCTGGAGCCCCTGCAGGTCTCCGGTGCTGGGCAAACGGCTGGAAACAATGCCACGATTCCTTGTTTATTTACTGGAAGGGGTATCTGTTCAAAACACACTAACCAGCCTTAGTAGGAATGACAGTTTAGCACGCTTGCATGTTGGTGAGTCTGTATGATCCCATCAATAACCTTTGTTTTTTTGTCTTAACACTGAGAGCGGCACTTCTAAGTTACAAAATTCAAACTATTTTTGCCTACTACAGTCTCATTTGTAAAGGGTTTACATTCCCCGCAGATTACTAAAACACAAATGACAGCATCAAGTCTAAATTTTTGACTAGCCACGAATATTCCGATTTTTTTCTTCACAGTATTAAAAAAAAAAAAATCTATGAACCTGTAAGCTGCCTGTGACGAAAGAAAATATTGCCACTTCTTTTCCCTAAAAGCTCATTTTTGTTATGTTGATGGTTGAGCTACGTAGGAGAAATGAAGCCAGCCCAGGAGTGACAAATGCTGGATGTCTGGTGGAGCTGTGCCTGTGTAATGACACCAGAGGCAGCATAGGGAGGGGGACTACAGTCTCAGAGGTCACCTGGCATGTATTTCTTGCTTGAGCATAGCAAAGATATATTCAGGATGCTTTGGCATGCAGAAACTTTGCCTCTAATAAGCCAGGTGGGGACAGGCAGTTGTGTGAAGGCTAGAATGAAGGAGCATGGGAAAATTTATTTCAAAGCACGGTATCTTCCTGTTGTCTAGTGGGATTGTTTAATCGCTTTCGGTATACATTTTAAAATAGCGTGGTACGTGAAAAGTTCAGTTTTCATTGCAAGGTACAGTCTGTACAGAATATACTTCAGTTCAGACAGAGGGTCCCTGAAACGTCTTAGCCTTGGCCCTCCATCCTATAGGTCCTGGCTAGCACCAGAGCATTCATTTCCTTCACCACTAAAAGCTCAACTGTTCACCTAAAGCGGACCATCTGGCTAGACTGCTTGTAAACTCAATTTTCACGACTGAATAGACAATGTTACTCAAAATAATGTTATTTACAAAGCCCTTTATTACATTCCGGCTGTTTCTGTGCTGTCACTTGAGAGCCTAGCTGAGATTGTCTTTGATGGACGAGCAGCGGTTTATAATCCAGGGCCTACCTTCCCTCTCAAGTTTGAAAATGGCCGCAGTGAAATCTTCCTGGCAGCCAGTGGAGCCACCACAGATTAATATTAGAAAGGAAATTACAGTATAATACAATATTTCAATATAATACAATATTGCAATAGCCCCACATTACCACTGTTTGTTCCTCACATGTTGCCGTTGCTGTTTCTTCCAGTGAGGAGCAATCGTGTGGAACAAGCTGCTGCCTCATCTCAGGTATAAAACACCCACTGTGAGATCTCCCTTGCCTAATCCTAGAGTTTTCCAGCCTGCTCCCTGGCTTTCATCATTTTCCATGAACAATTCCCCAGTAAAACTCAATTGTTGAATACTCAAGGAAAGCAATCACTGTAGGGATGTAAGCAGGACTGAGAGAAAATTACTATATATTGAACTAATGGAAAGAGGAATTTACAGCTACGCCCATTGTCAGGACTGTACGTAGTGCTCAGACGGACATGGTATACGTGCGGCATATCTTGGCTCATCTGGGGGAAACCCACCCTACGCATGAGAGAAATGCTGCATTGGGGGGCAAATGAAGACCTCACTGTCTGTCTGGTGCCAGCTGAGGGAATAAGTGCCATTTTGGGGGCTTGCGTCCTTGCCCTCCCCATGGCTGCGCTGGTTTGGGCAGGGAGATGCAGTGGCAGCTCACAGTCCCCAACCACACAGCTCTCTATGAGGCAGCGGACAGGGCATGGAAGTTTCTGACCTTGGACATCCTTGTCCTGCTCCTTTCCCCAGAGAGCAGAAGGAAGCTGGTCCCCACCATTTCCCACCCGAGGTGCAGGCGAGTTTGCTGGACTGAGCTCATGCAACATTGCTGCCATCGAGCCTTAAAACCGCAGTTGCAGTTCCCGGGTGAAGTCTGCATGGGGAGGGATGTCACCACAGCCTGCTGTCACACCGCATGGACCACTGCCAGCATCGTTTCTGCTGACAAGGATTACACCAGCAAACGGCCAGGCACCATGTTGGGTGCCAAAAATGTTATATGTTGACTTGGCTCTTGACTTCAGTCTGACTCTAAGAATCAGGGATTGTTCTGTGTTCCTGGATCTCCTTAAGGCTCTACACGTCATCAAAGACTCTTGCCATGATGCAATCCTGACCTTGCAAAGCCTCTGGGAAGTCCTGAACTCAGCATTACTTGGGGGGGTCAGACACAGTGGTCCCTCCTGGCCTTTTGTTTTGACAGGACAATGAGACTGGTCATGTGAGTACTTAGGTAAAAATAGCAATTTTGAGTATTTGAGCAACACTGATTCTCCATCTGATACACCAAACAGAGATTCTTAAAATCAGAAGAACAAGATCTTCTGGAAAAAAAAAAAAAAAGATAGTGGTTATGAAAATGTGGTCCGAATATTGACATAGACTCAGTCTGCTCACTCATACGAATATGCACCCCTATGAATGCATACGAGCACATACAGCAGAATATATACCCTCTGGCACGTATGCCCGCTGGTGCCTCATACCCTCGGCTGCTCAGAGAGACCCGCCGCGGCGTTCCTGCAGTAGCTGCTGGTGCTGAACCAGCACGTGAGCAACCGCTGCTTTCGCACGAGGTGAGGCTCGAAATTTTCTCCCTTGCCAGTAACAGGAAGAAAATAATCTAGTTTAAATAATTCCGCTATAGAACACAGGTCACACACAACCACCTGCTGGCATACTTTCATTAAACTGCTTTTTACGCAAATAAAATAGATAAATAATAAATAAATTGGATTGTACAGAACAGAAAGTAAAATGATGTTTATCAAGAAAATTATGATGAATTATTCTCTGAATTCTGGTTAGGAGGAATAACCCCAGGAACAAGAAAGTGATAATTTTATTTGAAATGAAGATTGGCTATAACCAGTTCTGGTAAATACAAGATCAACATATATTGGATAACACTGGCCAGAAGAAACAGAAAACTTGCATCAGGTCAGTGCCGTGTTGAGAGTGCTGTGCTTAAAGAACAGGAGGTTAATGAGATCCTTGATGATACTTCAGTACCCAAGAAGAACACGCTACTCACAGAAAACTTTTTAACTTATTTATAAAGTATGTCAAAAAGGGACTATTTCTCCTCAGACTATGCCAGTGTGTGAGGAATTCTGTTCTGTAAAAGCCAAAAGCCACTTCTTTTAATGAAAGTGATGCTTAACTTATATGGACAGAATCACTTTAAAACACTTTCATTTCCATTTATCATTATTATTGCCACAAGTAGCTGATCCGTAGTGTTGAAAGACCAGTGAAGGTGAACATCTCCACCAAGCTTGTCACTAATTTACATCATCATACTGAGCATGTTTTGCAGGTTGTCTGCCTCTTAATCTCTTCTTATAATTGCAGAAATAATTGTACTTGCCCTCCTTTACACAGTACTTTCAGATCCAGAGGTGAAAGTACTATAAAAGCATTAAGTGTTATCTTACCAGTGGCAAGTGTATTAAAAATTACTTCAAATCTTGCATGGAGAAAATGTTGCCAAACCTGAATGTAATTTTTATTGCATCCTTTTCATATTACACAGGCAATAATGTATCCGTAATAAAGCTGAAACACATGACTTTTTTTTTTTTTTTATTAGATGTAATTTTGCAATTAGTTCCACAGTATAGCTCAGGAGACAAATGAGACCGATAAAAGTGTTTAGCTGTTTCATCTTCAGCATGCATGATGGTTCAGACATTACTAAAGCGAATTTGCAACCGTCCTCTGGGACTGCAGATTGGCCACGAGCTGCCGGTGCGGTGCACCTCCCCTGGAGAAGTCATCCTCATTTTGCTCTCAGCTGCCCCACCACCACGACCACCCCCCCCACCCCACCCTCTAGGGTCTGTAAAAGCCACGTAAACCACCAGTGAAACGAGCCGCTTGTTTTTCTACTGCTGAAAAGCAGGAAAAGTCGGATGTGGACTGGAAACGTTTCCAAAAGACAAAGTTAGTCACAAGGAAGGTTTCAGCGTGATAACCCAAGGGAGGAAATCCTATCAGTGTGAGCAAGAGCTAGAATAAACAAGTCACTACAAATACTTCTTTCCCCTTTAATAAATATTTGACTGAGGTCATCAACCTTGCCTGAACTGGACCCACATTTGATAATGCAGACCGTTCCTCTGTCTTACAGCTGAAAAGTGGTTTTGCCTGTTTTAGAAGTCAGAGCTTGCAAATCTGTTTGCACACAGGCTTTTCTGCCCTGTAAACCAGCAAGCAGTCAAGAACCATTATTACTTGGCTATATGATCAATATCTAATGACACGGTCTTTATTCTTTTTAATTAAAGCCAGTTAGTGAATACTTATTCTTTGCCCCTCTGTCCCAGCCCACCACTCAAAATTGTTTCTGAAAGGTGATGTTGATCACAGCACCTGGAGCCACACGCCCGTGAGGGGCAGCCAAACCAAACTTTGGCATTTTAAAGCCATGCCACTGTGCCATGCTTGTCACTAATGATACTAAAGAGTTTAGGTGACATATCCCTCCAATTTATTAGTCTCGAAGACACTGTTTGGTCTATAGGGAAGAAAAATTTCAAGTATTCCTCCGGTTCAAGTTTCTCATTTTCCGTTTAGACACATTCAGCTTTATTGTGCTTAGGTACATAGGGTGAAGAATGGGAACAAACCTTAGAAGCACTGAAAATGGTTATTACCAGTTGCAATGTATTCCCATGCACCTGTGCTTTCTGAGCTTTCTACCTTAATATCAGACCCCATCCCATGGGATCCTAATTAACTGGTATTGCAAAAGCACCAGGATCTTTCCAGCCTGCACTTGGCTTTAGACTATTTTCACGGGTATCAGCTTCTTTGGCATTTGCTGCAAGATTATTTCCTCGCACGGCGTATCTCTAAGTACATGGTTTCACTGCACGAATTTACAAATTATCAAAATATTTGAATTCCCAAAGAGACGGCAGCCATCGTCTTGAGTGTGGAGTTTGATTTCAGAAACAAGCATGGCAATTCTTTCCCAAATCCTGCAAGCCGACATCGTAATTGCACACAACGTGCTCCACTTTGCTCTCCACAAGACAAAGCAGCTGATATCTCCCAAGGAAACTGCCCGGATTCCTGGTAACCAGAAACTACAACCACCTCATTTTCCCTACACTGGTTCTGCTGGAGCACTGACTTCTAAAAAGCATAGTGCTCCTGTCTGGAATGTAGTGTTTCACATAGCCAACTATTTCACGGAAAATGCGGAAAAGCTCCTGTAACTCTGGGAGATTCCATAAAATATATCCTGTCCTAAGGGCTAAAGAAAACATGGCACAAATTGCCTAGCTGTCTGAGAGCCAAGGTGTTTAGTAATTTTCTTATCTCAAACTGTGTCCTGTAAATTGGGCATGAAAAGGAACTCGGACATCGGAAGAGTTTGCAGCTTAAAATGTCACCACCGTTTTTTGTAGCCGAGGAAAGGGTGTTACAGGCTTGAGCTTCATAGGGAACCCGAGGGGGAAATTTTCAGGCCCCAAAACTGTTGCTGTTGCAACAGTTGTTGCATCTTCTACCTTATGCAGCGATTCCCAAAGTCTTTGACTTTGCTACGGGTGTCGCTGTTCACAAATCTCCATCTCCCTTGGACCAGTCATGGGAGCAGAGTAGGGAAGGTCCCAAAACGTGAAAGAATATCTGCAAATATCCAGCGGCAAACTTTCCCTAAGTCGTGCGTACCCCAGCCACTGACATATTATCCGCATGGTCTGGCCTCCTCCAAGCCATGGCAGGATGCCCACGACTGTGCTGTTTTGCTACTTGAGCCACCAGTAACAAAAATACTGAAAAACGAATACCTGTATGTTCATATACAGAGACACAGAGGTATGGACCTGGTTTTCCTTTTACTAAACTCGAAACACAAATCAGGTTTGAATTCCACAGCCTGTGGCACGTGTGTAGATCTGGAGGTTTAAGAGGAACGAGCTTTCTCAAGCATTTTTCCACTGCTATATTTTTTCCAGTATTATTTTAATCTGCTTTTCAGTGCGTTCCCAGTCCATCCAAAGAACAAGAGCAAAGCCGTACTGTGGCTAATCTAGCGACCATAAATTCTCAGACCGTAGTGAAAGCTTGTGTGACCTCATGGATAAAGTGTTTACTTCATATTTTGAAGGTCATAAATTCAAATCCTGTTAATAGTCTCCTTTTATTAAATGTCTCATAGCTTATTTTCAGCCGTATAATTACACACTAGGTCAGTTAATTATTACTGAATTCCTCCAGCAACAGCAAAAAGGGCAAACTACCCACTAAAATCAACTTAGAAAGTAATACTTACAAAATGATTAGCAATTTAAACAGTCCAATTAAATGAGACAATTAAGTTTAAGTAGATTCCTCATTAGAGTAATTTTCTGTACTCATAACTGTACAAAAGTCTTATAAGGCTTTTTGGAAACTGGGAAGCTTGATGTATTTCCATGAACGTAAGCATGTCATGACTGGGGCTCATATGTATGTATCTGATGAAAGAATTTGGCTGGGGGAATTTATAAACACACATATGGGAGCTTCGGTTCAGAGATATATCTATTTTCTTTAATAGAATCTTGTTTAACTTATTGAAATACATAGCACAGGCCTTTCCTGAGTTTATCGGGAAGAATGGCCCCATTCCATACTATAAGAGCAAATGACACCTTGTTTTGAACCTGTATTTCTTGCCGACGTGAGAACGTAATACAAATAAAAAGAGCCTTCTGTGGGACTTTATGGTCTTACATCAAAATTAATGTGCTGCTTCATTAAGTAGCTGTAACGTTTTGCATGGAAACACCTTGCCTTTCCTGACTCGGGAGAACATACATTTATTTCTCAGGGCGCAGTGGCAATGCTTTCGCTTACACTGAATAACGCTTGACAGAATAGATAATAAGCCCGAGAAAATGATTGTGATACAAAGTACTGCCGTGTGTTAGAAAGGCAGTCTGGGTCTTTTAGTCATGTTTTAGCATGTTAAAAAGATTTCTGATTATTAGTTGTGTTTTATTTCCCGATACCCTCTTTCTTTATAAGTGTTGGATACACGCAACGATGCCAGACGCTATGGAAATGACAAATTATCCGTGCCGCTCCTCGGGCAAGCTCGCTCAGGGAAGGCAAGCCTGCCCTGCCCGCCGCTGGCCGGGATTTTTGGGAGACCTGGACAAGACCGTACGAGCTCTGCGTTCATCGTCAGGCGTGTGCCAAGAGAGGAGCCACAAAGCTGGGGAGAAAAATTTGTCATTGCCCCGGAGGGCTGTGGCTCTGCCAGCAAGAGGCGGGCGGGAGGGCTGAGGCGCTCCTCGCCCAAGGGAAGGAGCCTTCGGTGCCTGCAAAAACCTAACGCAACACAGCCCTGGAGGGGGTTTTATACCGGTATAAAAGTGCACAGTTTTGTATTTAATGAGCAGGTTTGATGTGACGATTTTATCTTAAAGTGTCAGAATCTGAAAAGAAACAAAAAGTGGCATGAATAAGAAAACAAATGCATTCTTTCTAGAGGTGACTTTCAAACTAAAGCCAGGACCATTTATCTTGAAGCTCATTTCACATTAGGACGTGTTTCTCACAATATGTTAAGCCCTAAGGGGATGCTAAGATGAAAAATGTGGTTTAATTATTTTGTATGGGTTAAATAAAGAGACTTGAAACTTTATCTCTGCTTTCTTCAGCCATCCATGCACTAAATGAAGAGAATTCTATAATACATACTGAGAGAAATAGAGTACCAACAAGACGATGAGGTTCAAATCCAGCACAGACCTCAGCACTGGGGGAAGAGAGCAGCCACTTTTCTGTGTAGAAATAATCCCACAAAATGCCCTGCTAAGGTTTGTGTGGAAGACATACATGTACCTTTGCAGAGAGGTTGTCTTGTAAATTAAAGATGAAATTAATTATCAAACACACATATGAAGCTATGGGAGCAAGTAGAAGTCATCAGCGGTGACACACAACGTTATTGATTGTTCCATAGGTGAGGGTTTACTTTCCCTATCTATGATATCATATGAAAATACTTAGTTATCCCCATCATGTGGAACATAATGTCTGAGGCAGGAAAAGAGGTTATACGAGGTAGCTTCACGTGTGCTTTCCTTCTCTGGGGCAAAAGTGAACTGCTGTTGTAGTCCAAGTTTATCCCTCTGCACGGCTGCAGCCAAAGGAACAGAATATTTCCTTCTTCCAAACTGCTGGCCAGTTTGGGAGCCGGGGTTGACCTTATGCATACAGCAGGGGATGAAATAGCACTTGAAAAGAGTTCAGCGATGAAGAATTCATCATGCTGAGCTGTGCTACTGAGACTCTGAGGTCTTGATTTGAGATCTAGAGATAATAGGAAAGAAATACTGATGAGCCGAGGATAGCAAATGACACTTCAGAGTGCTCTCTTGGAAGACAAGAGCTATTTTCACACACCTCTATCCCGCCACACACAAATCTGCAATCAGTAATGTTATATTTTCATTGCAAATTTAAAAACACCTGTTACATCCCAAGGGTATAGGACACAGCCTGTGTATTTGATGAAGATTTATTTAGCTTGTGCACTAACACGCTTTCTGATCTCTTCAACTTAATTGAAATGTAGCTTAATCAATGACTAACATTCACAAAATCTACTGTCACAAATTTTAATTTACAGCATATGACTTATCAAAGAAATTTTCTTTGTTGCCTACATGATTGAGTGCCAAGTGATCACTCTTTAGTTTACAGAAGAGGTTTTTTTTATGAAAGAAATTAGAGATGATAGTCAAATAGCTAAATAGTGCTCATGAGTAACGAGAAACCAGAGCTGTGCATTAGAATACAAGCTGGGAAAATTATTCATCTAGGTCTTTTATTGGACATTCAATTAAGAAAACTATACCATAATTTTATTTTTTGTTGCTGTGTTTTATTTCTCATTTCTTTTTTTTTTTGTTTGTTTGGTTGTTTTTTTTTTTCTCTAAACCATAATTCAAAAAGGCTGAAAGGAAAAAAGTTTAGTAAAATTGGTACACAAGCATATTATATATACAGACACATTTATAAACTCATCTGGGTTTCTTTAGTCTTGGCTTGGATGATCTTGTCTGAGGTTATAGAATGTATTAGCCACAGCCGAAAAAGAATCCTGAACACTGCAAACTGAGAAAATTCCATTCTGCCCTTCTCCCACCTCCAGAAAACCCAAGGAAAATCTAGAGCAGCCGTATTGTCTTACAAAGCAAAACTCTGAATATCTGTCCTATCAAAATCAACGATTATACTCCTCTGTCAAACTGTGGCCATGATTATGGCTCCCTGAGCCATGAATTTATTTGCAGTTTTGCATAATCTATGTTTATTTTTTAATTCAGTTTGAATTCGACAAACAGTTTCAAAGAAATTAAAAAATAATGAAAAGTTAATTAGCCCAAGCAGTGGAGAAGAGCAATTAGCACTCCACGGCTCCTTGCGAAAAGACTGTGCACCTTTGGAAAAATGCAGGAAAATAGCGGCAAATGGAGGTTTCTGGCATATTTACCAAATAACAAAAGATAGCATACTTAAAAAATATTAATGTTGCAATTCAAAGAATCATTGCTTTAGGCTTTCAAGCGGTGGCTCTTCTTTATCGTAGATGTTATTTACTCTGCACCCGGTGGTGCTTTTGCCAGTCATAAGATGCAGAGATCAAAGTTAGCAGGCTGATGTGGGATGCGACAGATGGAGGCAAAGAAAAAACATACAAGGAGAAGAGGAGCAGTCGGCCTTACTGCGCTTGCATGAATAAAATCAGACACACATGTGTGCAAGTTTGGGCCCAGATACGTACATTGCCCCCAAAAACATTGACGTGAATGAATACAAGGAGTTAATAAAAGCCAATCGTTGTGCACCGAGTAGGGGTTTGCTCAGGATAGCGAGTTCATAGATTTTGAGAGTTTGCAGATTTCAGGTGTTTGAAAAGCCTCACAAACGCCTGCCAGTCGCTGCCTATCTGTAGCCAACCTTTAGCGCGGTGTGTATTTAAACTGTTTATTTGGTTTGTGTTTTGTTTACAGGCTCGGTTTTGCTACTGTGCCACCCAGAGAAATCTCTCTTCTGCTGTCCCCGAGGAACAGATAGCCTGGCAAAGTAAATATGTAACATGAGAGGGAAAATATAAAACTGGGAGAGGCCACAGATGCATTTGATATGACAAAAAAAAAGGGATCACGAGCTGGATTTCAGTTCAGCGAGAGCGCTGTTTGCCTAGTAATTACCTCTGAGCTACGGCACTGGATTTTCAGCCTAAAAGCTGCCACCTTTTAGATAAACCAACCTCCAAATGTACTACTGAGTAACCATGCAATGTCAAAGTGAACTATATGAGAAAAGTTTGTCTCAAATAAATGAAAAAGTAGGAGCGAAGTGCACGAAACAAGCGAGCGGCACACGGAAATGGGAAAGCCGGGTTGTGTGTACTGAGCCAGGGCTGCGCGCTGGGCTCCGAAAAATGCAGACGAAGCTTTCAGGAACAGCCAGGGGCTTTTGGAGGGATCGGTACTGGGCCAGCTAAGGCTCCCCACATGGACACTTCTTCCCCAAACCCTCCTGCTGTCAAAGGTCCCAGCAGTTTCTACAGATGTTTCAGCAGTAAGGAAACACCAGGCTCAGCTGCTCGGGAAGTGAGAAATCTTTGTGCTTCAGGATGCCGGACGGGATGATACCCAGCACAGGCTTTTCGCTCGCCTCGGAGGTGCGGTGAAGTGTGACTTCTGATAGGAAAAAGTAAAACAGGTAAAGCACTCGCATAAATAGGCCCTAGGAACAGGATAAAACCCCGCTCCTGCGCACGGCAATGGGCACAGCGCCGCTGACTGCAGCTCCGACAGGACTCTGCTGCTAGGACAAGGGGGTTCAACCCACTTATTGACATGAAGAGTCGTTTTCAACTATGTTGATCTTCAAGGGAAGAAATAAGACATTTCAGGTAGTTTTAATCGATGTCATTCGTAATCCGTGTGTCCTAAAGCTCCCTAGAAACTCACACTCCAGAACTATTTAAATCAACAGGAGTCTTTAATTGCAAAAGCGTTTGCCAAAGCTTCCAGGTAGGGAAGGTGGAAGTATGTAGCAGAAGAGAGTGTTGACATTTCATAGTCATTGCATTAAAACATTCAGTAATGGGCAAATAACAGAAATTAGGGTAAACAAAAGAGTGTGCATTTGTGGAGGTATGTACGCTATGCCTCAGGGGTGCTGTGAGCGCAGAAACGAAGTCCAAGTGACTCGGCATCCAAGACAAGCACATTTATCTTCAGGGCTGCACACACGTTCATTGTTCTACCTGCACAAGGGCATATTATATTAAGAGCAGAGTATTAGGGCAGAAGTATTTACATGTCTTTAATTTATACAGCCCTTTTGTGTAATAAGTATATCATGGTTTTCGTGTCACGGCATATACAATCAGTCTGTTAGTATAGTTATTCCTCTCTGTGGTGATCTATGCTTCTGTTCCGCGTTTCAGTGTACATTTCATACAGTGACTGCAGTCAGAAGTGTAACCAGCTTCTTTATGACTCCTTCATTAACTTTTAACCTTCAGTTTCCTATTTCCTATGTGACTGTCAGAAGATAAATACCGACTCCATGGCCACTTGTATGCAATAGTGCTGGAACCCTTTGCTGTGCTCTACTGCAGGAAAAAGGAAAGGGGGTTTTAACTCCTTGAGGACTGAATCACCAGCAGCCGATGAAAGTGTCAGCAGTGGTAAGGGTGAAGGAAGAGCAAAAATGAAAAACAAGTTTGTGGAGACAGAGAAGCCAACACTGCAAAGCAACAAAGCCACTGCAGAGATGAGAGAACGTAGGAAGACCCGCATGTCTGGAGGTGGCGTTAAAACAACAGTATGAAGGAGGGCGTAGGAAAGCAAAACCAAAACAAACCAATTAAACCCAGTGCTTTATATTTTGACCTTCCTTTAATCCAGTAACATGCCAATTACAGGCAACATTGTTTTTAAAAGATTGCTTTACTCAGGAAAACTTTAAAGCCTGATGTGCTTTGATAAGCAACATTCTTTTAAACAAAACCTGAACTAACAGTTTAAAGCTAAATAATATAGAGGACTAAACTGAAATTCTGGAAAGGTTCTAAGGTTAGCTCAATGAGCTTACTGGCACTTAGGAAATAAGTGCTACTTTCAGATATCTATTGAACAGAATAAGCATGACCAGAGCTTATGATGAGATATTCTCCTGGGAGACTGGAAATGAGGCTTCAGTCCCTCCTCCGCAAGCTTTCTGATGTTCTGTTTAGTGATGATTTCTTGCAATATGGCTGAAAAATCTTATGAAGAACAGATTTCACCCCTCTCGGGCTGGGGTCTAGACACTAACATACAAAAATCTTCTTCCTATCTGCTCCCTTTCTAACAGAGAAGCCCTGTAGACAGAACAAGGGAAGGGGCTGATGTTGCTACTAAGGCTTTTTAAGCTTTATTAGAGCTGCTTTGACACGAGGAGTAACACTCTTCTGAAGAGTTTGAAGCCTTCAGTGTTTCTCCCATAGTCCTGTTTCTTCACATCAGCCTGGCAGTCTAGAGAAAATTTAGAGCCTCCTCTAAATACAAGAGGGGCTTGAACCCAAGTTTCTGACGAAGAATGCTCTAATCACAGCATCTGACTGACTGACGGTACCAGGGACTGCTTCTAGGTTCTCCATACCCTTTCCTGCAGGTATGCCCTGCCTCAGAGCCCAGCTGTAGCTAAACCAGAAAATGCTTAGCTGTAATCAGAAACTCAAATCAAAGCCCTCTGTACCAGAGCTGCTGTTTTTTTTTTTCCCCTGAGTCTCCCATATTCGATAAAATAAGAGCAAGTGAGAGAGAGACTTTGCCGGACGCAAGACTATCAACTGCTGTGGATCAATATAACCCCACTACCTGAGAGATTCCTCACTAGCCACAAACAAGAAAAAAACCTCCAGAAGCTCTTTTGGCCCCCAAGTCTCATTTTAAGGATTTTAACTCCCCTGGGCTCCACCCACCATCCCAGACAAAGGGCATAAGTTCTGGAGTCACAGTGTGGGTGTTGTGATATGTAAACAGCGCACCCGGGGCAAGCAGGAAAAAAAGATAACACTGCTTTCTGAGGGTGAGCTGTTAGCAGAGAAGATCTAATATATAGCGGTGCACTTGAGAATGGATGAAAGGGAGTAGTTGAGTTTATTTTGCTTTAGTAAGAAAGCAGGAGAAAATAGAGAATATGTGAAATTACTTATTTTGAGCTACTTTTTCTTGTGGGAGCAAATCCTAGTGCTAGAAGAAGAGGGATTTTATATTTCTTGGTGCAATATGGCAACAAGTATTTAGTGAGACTGAAGGCTGGTTTATATCTTGAGGGATGCCTCCCGTGACTGCTTTTGTGGAAAAATAAAAAAGAGATAAGGAACAGTGGTAGTAGAAGAGTGAGATGAGTCGTTTATGCCACTCTCCAAGCTTTGTTATAGACTTGTGCCAAGAAGTAAGGATGGCCTGGTACGTGTTCTGCAGATCCATTCACTATTTCCTTGACCCACCATAATGTTTCTTAGACTACGCAATAACTTTTAAGGTTGCAGCCAAAATGTGTGAACATTAAATACAGGATTTCACTGATACAGAGAAAGGTGTACTGCTTCTTCATTGTCTTGCTGCTGATTCCAGTGTCTCTGGACCTTATGATGTTAAGCCATGAAACAGTTTCTGTAAACCAGGGTACAGACACAAAGAAACATAACAAAGCCTTTATTGCAAATGTAAATATCTGAGGCTTAGTTTCTGTGCATAGATAGTATTTTTCTTACGATCCAAAAGAAGTATAAAAATAAAAGAAGACAATTATGAGAAGGGACCAGGCTATTAAAGCCATATTTCTGCAATAAAATATTTGCATAAACATGCTAGAAATTCAGTGGCGTTCAAATACAGTATGATCATGAACAGTGTAATTAAATTACAATTTAAAATATGTGAACCATCTGCACTGCAACGTGAATCTTAGTGCTACACTGGGAATGCTGATGATGAGTTTTGTATTATGTAGTAAAATAAAAATCTATCAAAGCTCTGCTATTTTCCAGTCCCTTCAACATTTGCTATTAGTAGAGCATTCCCCTTGGCCTTGTCTAACATTACTGAGTGTTACACTTCTATGGCTCCATAATTGCTTCAAACACCTTGCAAAAGCTGAATCTAATGTGTTTTATCTTGTGTATGCCTTCTGTAAGATCATAGTCAAAATAAAAGGAATAGGAAAGGCACTGGGGGAGCTAGGTGAACTTACAGGAGAAAGCTTCAGGAGAAGAAATTAAAGCAGGCTGGAGAGTATCCAAAATAAAAATAAAAGCTCTTGCTGGATTGTTGTTTTTATGCTAGTAGCAAATATATGAAAGGGTGGCAGCTGAACTTAGTTTAGAAGTGTGTTGGAGATACGAGTTTGTCTCTGATACTTTGACTTCTGATTTTTTTTGTCCTTGAGAGAAAGCCATAGAAAACAGACTTGGAAAAGACAGCTGACCTACTAAGCTAACAGGTATTTTTCAGCTACTGGAAAACAGTCGTTTGGTTTAATGTAATTCTTTATTAAAAGCAATATACAGGAATGCTTCCGTTACCCCTGGCTTCAAGACTGAAATCCCCATGAAGACCAAGGGGATTGTGAATGGAAGTTCAGATGTTATGGTACACGTGCTGCAGGGCACCCCTCCTCCTAGAGGCTGCTTTCCAGGAGCAACCAGGAAAGACCACGTCCTCCCACTGCGCCGGAGCCCTTTGTCCCCGGCCTCTCCACACCTGCCTCAAGCACTTCTGCAAGGGAGCAGGTGGCACTGAGGACCTGATCACCTTCAGCTCTCGCTAATGGACTGCTAAACTTCAATATGAGGTGAAGGACTTTTCTTTGATTTGCTGCTTTGCTGGTTAATAGCATGCTTCCCTTCCCAGTTTTACCTGGGTGCCGGGATAGAGGACTGAAATACGATGTGATGGGAGTCCAGCAGCATGTTGCCAGGCAATGCTATACTGTAGCTTCCTGCTACCACTTGGTCCTGCTACAATTTCCACAGCTGGTGGCTTTCAGCAGGATTTCAGGTTAATTTGAGGCAGCTGGGGCAGAGGGGAGGCAAACAAAAGGACCATTAGGCGCCCTGGTAGAGAGAGAAGCAATTAAATGGGAGTGCTCTCTGAATGATCAAGGAGTGGTGGAAAGTGTCTTTTAAATATTTTGAGAAAGACGCAGAAGGGGTAGAAGAAATTTGTTAAGCAAACTAGGCTATGCAGTTGTATGTCCTGTTAAATCAGAAGTGCAAACTAAGTTGGTATTTTGTAGGGTAGTTCAGTGCAATTTCTCTTTCTCTCATACATTTTCCTTTTAAGAAGGACCATGGGAAGACCTTGCTTCTTTACTGACCAAGGTAAAGGGAGGAAAACTGTTAACTGTTTTGTATTGTATGTATTTTGGTGAGATAATGTTTCTTCCTGGACTGTGATGTGCACTACTTGTCTGGTTTAGCTCTCAGATTCCTGAAAATCTGAGTTCATTTAGGGCTGGATTTGCCATCCCATGCTCTTGCAGACTTAAACAAGGGGGAAAAATAGGGGGAAAAACTGGGGGGGGGGGGGGGGGGGGAGAGAGCAAGGGCAGATGGCTTTCATAAAGAAAAAAAAGCTTTTGCAAGGAAAAAAATAAGCAAGGGGGAAGAGTTGGCCTCATTTGGGTATTTGATGCCACCTAATTTTAAAAATTAAAAGGTAATAAAGGGTCAGGACTTCAGAGAACATTTCACAGCAAAGCACAATAGGAAAGGAAAGTCAACTAGATCTACACAGGAGTGTGAGTTTTGTTTTGTCCTCTATTGTTTAGACGTGTTTATCAACTTGATTTTTCAGGCCTAAGCTACCTTATAGATGCAAGGGAAATTTGAACCATGCATAGAGCCTCTTCCAGTCACTCTTATCCAAAAGACACCAAAAACTATCCTGGAGAGATTCCTGCTGCCATGTCTAACAGGACTCCTCTTCCTGGCTCTTCTCAAAAGGGAGAAAGGAAAGTGTTTTTACAGACAAGCTCTATGTAAAGGTGTAAACAATGTAGGTTAATTTGAAAAGAAAACAAACAAAACAAAAACCAACCCCAAAGCATTGGAAGTTGGTGCAGAATTGATACTGCATCAGATATCCCTATATGTTATGCAATAACATTACAGGGAAGTCTTGATGAATCAAGACATTTAACACCAAAGCTGTGACAGCAATACTTGATGATTGATTCTCTCAGCTGTGGAGATGGCATCTGGATCAAACCTTTATTTAAATTCAAAACCTATGCAGAAGATAAATGATACACCAGCCAACTTTCTTCCAGTAAGTTTTGAGTACGCTGAGTAAAATTAGTCATGAGCAGAATCTCACTAGAGCAAGAAAACTGCCATAAGGTACTGCAGGTCTATAAAATCCATTAACAGTGATGCATTTCTAGTCTAGTTCCTGCGGCACGTTACTGATAATTGGCAACTTTGGTGTTGCTGACTCTGAGGGGATTCCTGTTGTCCGTATTAGCTGGGACTGTGTTCCGATGAGGCCAGATAGCCGTGGTGCTCCTCAAGCTAAGGACGTTCATGAAGAGTACTTTTGGACTGCGTTTGTGAAACGCTCATGGGCCTTACGGAGAAAGTCTAAAATACAGATGTATTGAAAATCCCGGGTAGATAACTTCCTTTTTATAATCAAAACAACAAATTACGTAGACAGATATAAGTTGTTAAAAGGAATATAATAGTTATTGCTTCCTACTTCCTGTAGCGTAGTATGCTGACTTGAGAGGATGTGGGTTTGTAGTTTATTTTTATTAGCTGATTGGACCTGATGTTTCATCCTTTTGTATGCATTTAGAATTATTTGCTAAGTGACGATTTCCTTGTACCTAAATGATCCTATTTTGGTTGAATAAATATTATTTCCTAGGAGTATAGACTAAATCCCATTAATGTTTCTTTTGCTACAACAAACCTGTATCTGCATTTTATTAATTTAAACTTAGGTTACAAGGTATTTTTTTTTATTCTTAACTTGGGAACATTTAAAAAAAACCAACCCATACATCAAAGTGCCTGTTCTAAATCCTTCTTGATATTTTACATGAAGAGTAAGAAAACTTAATGTCTTTCTTCAGTGTGAAATGTGGAGATGTTAGACTAAATTTTAATCAAATTTATTGTTTGTCTGGAACAATTATATTTTTCATAGTTCATTGAGATTATCCTGAACTTCTGAAGGACTGCTAGCAGATAGAAATTTAACATAAAATATATGTAAATATGTCTTAATAACTTACTACTTTAGACTTTAATTGGGGTATCTGGACAAGCTCCCTACATGCCGTACTTCCTTCTGTTGTTCAGATCTTGCCTTTCAATAGTTCTCTGAGCTAAAGTAGCGATGCAATATAGCTGTACTTGATAGAAACTGTCTTTCAAAAGTAGCGCAGTCTGGTTTTACTATATTTAATATTCAGCATTATATTAAATCATGTAATGACATCATGAGCAGTTTTGTAAAAATAAAAATAGAGGGGCGGGGAAGAGAACTGGCATGGGACAGTCTTATGAATGGTATTTCAGCCACGAGCTTCCATTTTTAATCTCAGGGATGTAAACCTCCAAAAAACCTGTAAGGAGCAGGCAACTGTAAATACCTGACCTGCTGGGTAGGTCTAAAAGCATTTTCCACATCCTGGGTAGGTTTTCATATGCACGTTCATGTCATGTCTTCCTGCAGAGCCCAACTGGAGCTGGAACACTGTTATAAAGCAGTGCGCTCATACCATTTTTTTTGACCAAGGCTGTTGTTGCACCTGCATGGGGAGGCTGTGACATCAAAGGCAACGCACAAAAGGTGGGGGGGGAGGGGGGGAACCAACAGTAAATATAGGGATTTGATTATTTGTGTAAATCATTGTAGATACGACATCTTTCTTTGATGTAGCCAGCACAGCAAAAGAGTGGAAGGTCATACTTAAATGTAAACTGTTTTCCAGGTCTTCCTCCAGAGCAAGATTTTGGTTTCTCCCTTTCATAGTTTCCACACACAGCAATTGCTCGTTCATTACTTATGCAACTGCTGGAGACAGCAGTACCAAAAGATGTTGATGTATAGCCCAGTCTCCCTTTTGGTACACTGAGGTCTTCAAACTAGTCTTCCAAATACGGAGTATAAGAGGATATCTCAATGAAGCTGAAATCCGCTTGCTGAAATCTCCTGTAAACGAGGCTGGAAGCACTACGATAAAACGATGGTTCTTGCAAAAGACTTTTAACATCAGTATTTTTAAGGTCTGATCCTGTTCTTGCATCTGAGTAATTTCTTGTGCCACAAGACATTCATCTGCCTGTGCTTTTAACTAAAAAGCATCTTTAAAATATAGAATTTTAAGGCCATTTCTCTCCTCAGTATGAGGAGGAAAGGATTTTAGGGCTGTGAGCTTGAAGGAATAAAGGTATTCCTGAAGTGGAACTCTTTGGCCCCTTTGTCAGTATTATTCTATAGGTATGGGTGAAGTATCAGTAATCACTCTGGGGAAGCAGTATGTCCAAGCTGAAGTCAATTTGTTTCTATGAATTGGACAGACAATTGGAGAAATGCATAGATGTTACTGGCAAATTACCCACAGGGTATCACAGTGATCTATCCCATGGGGCTGTTGAGTGGATTAATTAGTAATGCTTGGTGAAATAGTCATAATTAATGTATTTTATTAGCTTTATTTTTTTTCCTTTTATTTCTCCCCCATGAAATTGCTTACGAGAAGCCTATGGATTTTTAAAAATGCATGTAATTGGGATAACTAGTCCATCTGGGTTTCAAACGCTTACCCAGCAAAGCAACCTTCCTGTCTGCTCTGTCACATAGAGATCGTGCAGGCGGCAGGCCCCAAACGATGCTGAAAACTTATCCCCCTGTTTCTTCTGCAATCGGACAGCTAACGGGGGGAGCTGGCTCTCACCTATCTGAGACTATAGCATCTCCAGTTCTGCCCAGCTCTAGGACATACAGTGAGTACGGGTCTCGCTAGGAGAGAGGATGGTTGTTCGCTCACCCTGCAGAGTTTGTTCTATAATGCTCCACTCCAGATTTTTTGCCATCAGGCAGCAGTGACGTCCTTCAATTGCTTATGTATCGGAGACTGAATTTTGCCTTTAGCACATCAGTGATAAGCTGCTGCAGGCAATGACCTACCCACTCAACTCAACGAATATGTCTTGAAGGAAAAAATACCA
>VZSZ01005511.1:724699-745882 GCA_013398815.1 Ibidorhyncha struthersii
TTGGTACTTGAGCCTATACTATTGAGGGAAACAGATGATCTTTCAGATCAGACTGGTAGCGACTTCAAGATACTCTAACATTTCAATCCAGAATTCCAGACAGCTCCAAGAGAGGAAACTGCCATTTCCTATCCCATAATCATGCATTATTACTTTAAAAATACTTCAAATGCATCCTGAGGCACAGAAAATTATCCTACATCTTGAATACAGATTAGGCACAGAGTACATGAGATAAAACAGGAAAAGTGTTCTTTGAAGAGCATGTTTCATATACGTTTGTTTCATTGAAGGAAAAAAAGAAAGGATTTTCTGCTCTTCTACTTCAGTTTTAATTGTGCTAATCAATACAGGCTGGAATGCATATGGAAGCCTCCAGTGAGGTAGAGAAAAATATGTCATTTTCTTTTTACACATGTGGCATTCTAAAGCACAATAATAAGAACAAAAGTAATTATGTCTACATCACAGATTTTGTATTTCACAGCAATAAATCGCACTTTAAGTCTTATGTGGTGGAAGCGACGGATTAAATAATATGCATGAAAACAGACCAGTCACTATCATTTCAGAGAATGTCCTTTGATTTCAGGAGGAATAAGGCTTTTTAACACCTATGGGCAGGTGCTGTGCTGGGGAGGGGGATTAAAGTTCTCCTGAGTCAATTGCTCAGGATTAACTTTTAAATTCCTTGAAAATTACACCTAGGAAAAATGGGATATGGAGTGTTTGTTTATTTTTATTTCTGGCAAAGCCATTTATTCTCACATGAACACCTCATTAAAGGTAAGATGCAGGTGTAATTCCCAGAGGAGTGAAATGGAACCAGCAGCAAGTAAACTGCCTTGCGCGCACACACGCGCTTCCCCAGCCCTGGGAAACAGCAACGGGGCATTCGAAATCCGTCTTGCTTTCATCAAAAGCCATCTGATTAGATTCATCATGGGATTAAGAGAACACGTTCAGAAAGCCTATCATAATACGCAAGTGATGAAGTCTGTCTTTGAACATCTGTATGCATAGCGAGAGTGTCATTTTTCAGCGGCAGTCATGTAGAAGGAAAGGGGGGATAAATGCTGCAGCTGTGATCACGGAGAAGTTATCCCAGCACAGACTTTGTGCTTCTGCGCAGGGACCCCTCGTATCTCAGCACGGGCTAAGTTAGCACGAGGTCCCCAAATCTCGGAGGGGGATGCTGCTCCAGCGGAGGGGTCTCCAAGCGCTCCCGCAGAAAGCACTGGCTTAGAGATTGCTGGTCCTGCACACTGCTTATGCTGATTAGTTTTGATGGATGAATTGCTTTGGAAATAGTATCATACATCAGCACGCTTGAAGTGAGTCTCTTATTCTCTTACGGATGCGACTATCCTCATCCTCCTTTTGGCGGCGCTTTGTCAGAGAGGAGAAAGGCAGCTCCTGCTGGAGATGGGGAAGCTGAGCGCTCGGCCCTCGCAAGCCGGCACAGACGGAGCTGCTGCTGTTCACCATATTGTGCAAATCCAAGGGGGCTGACAGCATCAAATAAAGTATTGCAAATTACATTAGCAGTATTCCAGGTAACAGCTTTTGAAATATCCGGTGACTGATGCATATGAACGACTAAAGCCATTAGGTTTTCCTACTAATATTTCCACTAATGATTTCCAAAGGGTTCCTCTAACAAGGAAAAGCCACACAAGGTAAGCGAAAACAAAACCGTTTGGTCTCTGCCAGGTAAAGCTCTTCAGCTGGAGAAAATGGTATAGTTGTAACATGGATATTTTTTTATTGCCTTATTTTTTATTTTTTTTTCCCCCTGGAAAGCACAGAGGAAAACTGACAAAAGAACCCAACTCATAACTGGCTTTATGTCAGCGTTCTGTACATAGCACTGAAGAGACGAAATCCTTCTCGAGAGCCCTAAGGCAAGCCGCAGGGCTGCGGCATGGCCGCTTTGTCTCTGCCCCTCAGCCCCCCGGGCTGGCACAGCAGCCGGTACCTTCTCCACCTCCGAAGAAGCCTTTCCCAGCTAATTGCTTTGTATAAGCACAAAGGGTCTTAAGCTGGGAAGAAGCCTGCCTCTCCGCCGAGCGGGGTTAAAAAAAACCTGAAGGCTGTTTTATATTTGTGCTTAACAGAATCACAAATTGTGGCTTCTATTTATGCCTTGCATATATTTATGTAAAATAAAGCTGTATCCAATTCCTTTCATATAACAGAAAACTCAATTAGGATTTAATCTGCCCAGTGCAATGCCTGCTTCCTGAGATAGTCGGCATCAAGTTATTTTTAAGCGACTGCGATGTTCTCTTGAACCTGCCGTTCTCCCCCGGAAAAGCCTCTGGCTCGTCTGAGACACCCCCTTGGTTACGCTGTGGTCTGTGCTGCTGCGACCATCGGTGCCGTTGGGTTAACCAGGTGCTCTTTCCAAGTGATGCTATTTGCCCCCGCCTCTCTTCCCAGCTTGCTGCTTCCCCCAGCTTTGCTAGGGGTCCCTGGGGGATGGCTCTCTGATGGTCTCCTGCAGACCTTCTGCTGGTCCGGGCTGCTCTCATCACGAACGCAAAATGAAATACAGCCTTTGCAATTTTTATCTAAGCTCTCCATTCCAAAGAAGCCCAACCAAACAGAAAGTGATATTTAAGCACCTTATCCGTGTTGGAGCAAATGTTGCGATGCTGATCGTTTTCAACAGAGCTGCAGATTTTTCCACCAGCCGTACAGCATTGACCGTACCGCCACCTCTTTGTAATCAACACACTGAATCCTAAACTTCGTGTCTCTTTGATCAGACCCCCGTATCCCTTCAGACTTCGTGGATTTGCTGCCCTGTGGTTCCTGTACAGACAAGGTAGCCAGATCTGTTAGCCGCGCACCACGAAAGTGAAGGTTCCCCCCCATTTGTGCCAGGAAGCGAAGCTGTTCAGCAGTTAGATAAAGGGGACCAGATGGGGAAAGATTACAGGGGGTGCGCTAGGAGCTGTGTCCTGTTGGGGGGGGCTGGTGGTGGTCTGTGTGCATGACAGGCGTGGGGATCAGCAGGATGGGAGCTCGGGTTTTCCATCTCGCTGATGGCTTCTGGCTTTGCCCTTGCACGAGGTTGTGACTGGGAGAGGGGAGGAGCGCTGCAGTGTCTTCAAACTCAGCCATATGCAGGTAACAACCTATCTCCAGTGGTTTCACTGCTCCTATGGGCTCCTTTTCTTCTCAGCCTGTTTAGCAAGTCATTTTGTTTTGCCTCACGAGGCAAAGTTTGGCCTCTGGGCTGTCATTTGAACCCTGTAATACAGGAGTTTGTGATATTTCTCTTAGGACCAGGAGGTGGTTAGCCAGAACGTGCTAAATGTACCCTAGCTTGGGAAGTCACGTGCGCCTACACGCGTGCAAAACTGTCTCCATCCCTGGAAATGGGTAACTATATGTTTCTGCTGTTCTGAAAGGTGCTGTGCAGTGTTCCCGGCCCCGGTCAGCTGCCTCATCGGGATGGAGGAGCTTGAGCGTCACCGTTACTCAGGTACTCTACAGCTGGTACTGCACTCGCTTCAGGGAGGACAGTGATGGAGAACTATGAAATTATTAATTGCATGTGCATGTAATGGGTTTAATTATCGGAGTTCACCACTGGGCCCGGTAGAGGGAAGTTGTTTTGAAGTTGCAGCTTGTCAGACTTGAAAGGAAACTCAGGAAAGGGAATGACATGGATTTCCCCCAAGAACGAATGCTGTGGTGAGTGTGGAAACGCTGAAGGCCAGACCCTGGGAGCACACAGCCCTCTGAGTCTCGCTGCTGCTGTTTTGTGCCCCGAGGCCGAAAAGGGTGTTCCCCACATCCATAGACGGCATCTCCCCCAGGGCTCTGGCTGAAGGGGAACGCTGGTACCCCCTGTCCCACCCCAGCCACTAGGTCCTGGCTCCCAGGGGCAGCCCCTTCACCCTGGAACGGGCCACCGGCTTCTCCAGTTACCCTATTTATGGTCACGTCTCAGAGCCGTAATTTAAAAACCGCTCAAGTAGACGTATCCAGTTAATCTGATAAAATGTCAAAATACTTCTGTGTACAAGATAACCATCTGCAGGCTTCCTACGAGTGCTCGCTGAGAATAATGGCAGCCTTGTTCAGAGAAAATACCTGGATAAAACAGCACCTTTTGAGGCAGGTAATCATCGGGAAGATATTCTGATAAAACAACCTGTGCATTAGAACTGAGCTGTAGCTCTTGCTGCAGAATAGCTCCCCACAAACAAATACTTGCATACCAATATCACCAAAATTAGATGAGCATCCATCTGTTGTACGTAAAAACCGATGTAGGCCCCTTGCCGCCAGTGCAGCTATGTCTCCTTACAGCAGATGAGGCTAGGAACTGACGTAATTAGAAACTGTGTCTTAAAAGGCAGTTTTAGGCAGGGCAAAAAAAGATGGTGGGTGGCTGGACCGCCTCTTCTTACATTTGCCAGGTGCTTCTACGCTTATGGTTTTCATTTCTTCTAGGAATATCAAACCCAAATACTGAGCTGAAATTTTCCTTGTTGGAGGTCAGCTTTCTGGTGGTTCTACTTACTATTTACTTCAGTAGAAACAGTTTGGTAATTCTGAGCAGGAGAAAATAGAGTATTTTTTGTTATTGAATAATTCTGACAATCTTCTTAATTAAAAAAAAAAATCCACAAAAAGATTAACTGTTCCTACTTTGAGGCAGAACATTTATATTTAAGGAAAGAGTGATCTCTCTATCACAGGAGTTCCCTGACATGGGAAACCTTTTTCTTTTGACATGACAAACCTTTTTCTTTTGACATGACAACATCGATAGTATTATGCTATTATTTTTCATATAACGTTATTTAGAACAGTGCAATAAATAGAATGACTTAATTTCCATTCAGCCCGTTCCCCTTCTCTCATTTCAGCCCCTTATGGACAAAGAGATACAAGGCAACAGGGCATGTAAGCATCGTAAAATGGAAATGAGTCCTTGCTGTAAGGCACAGCTTCAAACATGACTTTCTCCATTTCAACCTCAGCCGAGGTTTTCATCCCACTTTTTCCCTGTGCAAATTGTTAACAGTGTAACAACAGTAAGGGTTTTTAAAAAAACCCACAAATAAGAGTTTCAAAAAGACATGAGTATATTGCTTCAGGAACTCCCTCTAAAGCAGAGACTGCCTTGCAGGCGTTTCGTAATTGCCTGCTGTAGGTTTTCCTGCCCCTCCGTCTCCCATCAGAGACAGGGCATGATTGATCAGAACCAGGAGGATGATTGCATTAACTTTATTTTGAAGTTCATTTTGGGCTGGAAGTGGAAACCCGAGACAATCCCCGTGTTATTGAGAAACCTAGGGAGATTCTTTTTATAAAACTCTGAAATTGAATTTGAACTCTGGTCTTTTGGTTTATAAATTGTCATTTCCCCCTCCCCCCTTTATTATGAACACAAGCTTGTAAGGTGATAACTTTTAGTATACTGTAATGATTCTGGAAGGAAGGTTTTTCAGTGTCAAATGTCCCACTCAGAAGCAAAACATGTACTCCAGTGAAGAACCTTCTTTTCAAATTAAAAACAACTCTTTCCCTAGGTGCCTGGGGAGTAATGGCTCAATTCTTCACACAGGAGAATAGCACAGTGTTTTATGCGTTTTAGAGGTACTTATTAACAATAGATTATAAGCCTAAACCCCATATGTTTCTCACATCTGTGTCATTAAAGATGAAATGTCTCAGACCAGAGGCAGCAAATGAAGTTTTTATATTTCGTGTGCACTGGAAGTTTCAGATAGTTTGGCTTAGATGCAGTTCATTCTTTTTTCTTTGCAAGAAGAGCTTTCAGCTTATGGCTGAGAGGAAAGAAAAACGTTTTACATCTTTCCCATGTTGTTTTGGATTTTCTCTGTTTCCTTTTCATTACCACAGTCACCTAATTACTCCCTGAACATGTGTGTTTCCTCTTCACCCCCCACCATCTCTCTGCTGCATCCTTTCTGGGTTTCCCCTTCCATTTGTTTTGTGCTTCAGCCCCACTTCTGGGCCTACTGATCCCTGTGTCCTTGTCCTAATTTCTTTTCCAGACTGAACTCATTTCCTTTCTTGGCCATATTTCTCCTGACCCAGTCCAAGCTTCCTTTACACCTGCCCAGAGCTATTTTCCTGCCAAACCCAAAATACAGTAACTGAGCTATGAAAGTCTCTTAAAAAGGCCAAACACTGGAAGATGCAGAAAATGGTTGTGTTGTGTGCTGCGTTGCTCTGCACTTACACAACTTCTGCTGATCCAAGCATAGGTGCCAGTGAAGACCGTATCAGATATTGGGTAGCATGTATCCCAAACACATTTCTCAGCATAAAAGGACAGGTGCAAAATTTCAGTAAACTTGTGCTGCTCAGTTGCGATAATGAAATGATATTTTATACCAGATGTGGATTTGATCCCTGGAGGAGGAAGATAGTAGAGATTATGAAATAAAGCACGCTGGGTTTGCTAGCTTGTTTGTTTTCCGTGCAATAAACTTCCAGAGCTTTGTTTTGCATTACGATGACATTGCTGGCATGTCTGTACTTTATCCTGCAGAAAAACATTTATCCCAGCCTGTTCTGTTTTGTTCTGATTAAGAACTTCTCCATTTACACTGCCCTTTTCTGTTTCCTGTCTCGCACTTGGAACTTTGGTTTCTTTACTCACTTTGATTTAGAAGTCCCCTAAAGGCTGGTTAAGCACTGAGCAGTAACCTTGTTAAGGTCTAGGTTCGACCAGAACTTGTAAAGTTTCATTCCTCGTAGCCTCCCTTGCTTTAAAATTAGCTAGTGCAGTGTTTCCTATATTAGCTCTACTAAAAAGCATCATAGAAATCAAGTCATTATCAGAAGCTACTTCATGGTATTCAAATTGTGAGAGGAGTCTGCAGTCAAAGATTAGCTTTTGTTTTAAACCTGGCTGAACTAACAGGAAGGACATGCAGAAAACGTCTCTCTACACCTCCACATACTATAGTGTGTATGTAATCTAAGGAGTGGTGATGGCGACAGATGGTAATGTGTGTTGCAGCCGTAGTGTCCCAGGCTGTGAACTCGCCACATCTTAAAGTAATGTAGCTTTCAGGGCTGGTCTGCCTTTGGGAAACTTCCAAAGAAAACCGAAGTGTTATAATAAGTGACGTTGGTGATTTAAGAGGTGGCACTTTCCTTTCTGTATTACTCCAAAGCCAATGCCCTGGCACGATGCTGAAGAGAATTATGTATCTAGAGGTGTTATGCTTTGGAGGAGATGCAAAAAGGTGATCCATTGCTCATGTCTCTATTTTCTGTCATTCTGTGATACCCTGTGTGGAAGTTTTGTTCCTTAAAAAGCAGCTTGGAGACAACTGTATTTCTGCAATAATTTCTCTCACGATTGTGTTACATCTTTGAAGTGCATTAGTCCAATGTTGTTTTCTTGTGATGCGTCATACACACTAAGTGTGGGCTATGGCTGTTGCTTCTTGGTGACCTTTAATGAAATAGGGAGAAATGTCCATACGACTAACTTGCAGAATGCAACTAGTATGTATCCAAGTGCTCTTGCTAACCCTACATTTTACATAGCAAGCTGAGGTTTCAAACCTTAGCTCTTGCATTATTTTCTCAAGCTATTCATACATCCAGATGCGAACCGTGCTCCTGAGTTCAGATAGATACTTCCTTGTGCAAGTAGTTATTTTGACTTGATGCGCTTAAAAGGTCTTTTTGCTCAACTGTTTCAAGATGCCTCTGATGGCTCTGTCTGGGAATGCATCCTAGTACACTGTGTGTATAGAGAGGCAGATAATTAATAGTTGGGAAAAACACAGTCGCTTGCATAAGGAGTCTAATAACTTCTCCCTGTTGGTGGTAACTGTAAGATACAGATGTGGGAAACAGCAAGAGGTACTAATTGGTTGTGGCAGAGGGATACTGACAGCAAGAGAAATAAAGGTGGTTACAAGCCAAACCTTTTTCTCCCCATCTGAAACTGTACTACTGGAAAATACGAAACGACCAAGTCATGTAAACACTGATTTCCCACTTATTTCCCGCTGTTACATAAAATCTAACAGGGTCATGTTTTCAGTATCCCCCCTCTCCCCCAAATGCACGCTGAATTTGACAGAATATCTCCTGCTGGACTACACATTGTCCTGTATATTCCCTCCAGCACCTCTCTGTGATGAAGATCAGCTGTACCATATCCCAGATGGTTAGAGAGTAGCCAACATCTCGCTCAAAACTCATCTTTCTTCTTGGCACTTGAAGGTCGGGGGATGTTTTTGACATTGCTTTCTCTCCCTCCACTTACAAATGACCAATTCCCTTCCAGCCCTTGGAAGTCATCAGTTCCTCTGGGCTGCAAGTCCAGAAAGATCTAGTGAAGAAAACCTTAAGGTATAAAACCGCTGTGGAATGGGGGATTTGTTTGCTTCGTATCACAGAGATTTCACCCAGTGTCAGGATTTCACTAGGTTACGGGCTACGAGCACAGAGTAAGGCAGGTCAGGATGAGGAGCACTTGCAGAGGCAGCTGCAAGATCTAAAAAAAACAAGAAAAAAGAAAAGAAAAAAACCCCCACAGTGCTTGAGCAAAGATTAATCAATCAGCAGGCAGCAATCACAACTGTTATATATAAATGCAGTCTGTGTAAAATGGAGCCACGGCAATTAAGTTTGCAACTTCTTTCTTTTTTTTTTTAATGCGGCTGGAGAAGAGGTTTTAAATCATGGTGTTCCCCCCCAGAAAAAAACCAACCCCACCCTCCTTCTGTTTTTAACACCTTTTCTTTCTGAAACTTTTACTTCTTCTTCCAGAAATGAATTTGCCTCTGTATGTCACAGCCCTTCCTGAGGAAAGATGTCTGATAGTATTAAAACATGTGCATGAAACATTTAGGCTGTGATACAGATTTGAATGTCATATGGTTTAATGCCCTCAGTCATGGCGCAAAACTTTTATGATATTTTAAGCCACGTATATGGCACCAGCGGTGGCTTTGCCAGAAACCCAAGGTGCGAGCATCATTTTAGCACTCTGCCCCAAGAGCAGAGGCCAAATCTAATTTCCTTGGTAAACAGTGTTGACTCTGCAGTTAGGATGTGCTAAGGGGATGCTGATGCAGGTTCACTTTCTGGTGCGCTTGCTGGAGGGCAGTAAAAGTCCTACCTTTGCCCAGTGTACCCACCCATCTCCTTACTGTCCTCATCTCTCTTACCATGCAAGAAGGAAATCTAGGGTAAAAAATTCAGTCTGTCAGACTACTGTGATAGCAGATGGACAGGCCACTGTTAGACACTAAAATAGACACAGAATGTGTTATACTTAATAACTAAAAATGTTACGACACCTTCTTTTTGCATTGCCACTTCAATCTTTCAGTGCACAAAAGCCTTTATGCAATGAACATGTCAGTTTGAGTTCCAATCAGATCAAACAGCAACATTAACTGTTAATATAAACCCAAATGTGATATGAAAGGTTTTATCGCTTTCAAGATAGCATAACAGCTATGTTTATAATAACAGGAGGGGGGGGGTGTCAAAAAAGGAAAAGAATCCTACTTATAAATCCATGGCTAAACCCAAGAAATTTTTTGATCGCTGTTAAGGCAATTCCAGATATTCACATGTCAACCTCCACTATCCTGTTTCTTAGGCTGTAGGAAATTCTGCTTACATCATTGACTTCCTGCCACTGTGGAAAATAGATTTTGGTAATGGTTTAGAGGTAGAATTAGCCCTTATCTGCCTTGTTCTCCAGTTCTTGACCATGCCAGTTTAATTACCCAGAAATTATTAGTGCAGTCTTTTCTCTTTTTCCTCCTTTCACTCCCCAGCGTTTCCCCTCTATTAAACAAAATGAAGTTTTTGCAAGCCAGAGCAAAAGTAGGATTTAAAGCTGTTAATGCTGCTCAGAGCAAAAGTCACCCTCAGTCTAAAAGCCATACCGGACACAGGGAATCCCCAAACTGGAGGAAGAATCGTTGGTTTCTACCATCGAGAAGAACTGCGGTGCTCATTCGCATAGCTTTAAGGGCCAGTAATAACGCCTGCATTGTCCGAGCAGCGGGAGAGCCGCTGTTTCTCACAACTTAATCCAAAATGCAGCCCTGAACGTTACATTAGGATTGCTGCCGTGTGTCAGGGATGCCTGATAGGAGCTGCCCCGTTTGTCGACTGCCTTAGAGGTTATCAAGCAGCTGATACACCAGTGGGATGTTTCTGCTGGTTCAGGATGTGGCCATGACCTTCAGTGAACTGGCTGGGGAGGGATTTTTACTTCTTGGAGGACACACGTGGCTGAGGCACTGGTGTGACTGCAGCGTAACGAGTTAATACGGGCAGCTTTAGGTCTTGTGCTTCATCACCTCAGCCTCACTGTGCACGACAGCATAGATTTGTTGCTCGTGTCTGGCAAGCATAAGAAACAGAGAAAAGGAGATGATCCCAATGGTACTGGCAGTAATTTGTGCTTTTCGCTGTAGTTCATGTATCTATAATATTGTCAGGGATAATATCTTAAGGCAATACAACAGCAAGGGCAGCTGATCTTCTTATGCCTTCGACTGCTGAGAAGAGATTCACAGCCTAAAATAGTGAACATCATCATTTCTTGAGAGTAATTGCTTTATTGGCTTTACATTCATGCCCCTAATGATGTATTTCAGGGAGGTAATGGCTCCTTACCTTAGCTCTGGAATAAATATTTGTGGGTTTTTTTTAATGAGCATTTTGCAACTGCCTCCCCGTTCCCAAGTGAGGGCACTTCCACGGGAGGAGGAGGAGGAGGTGTCACAATCATCCATGCCCACCCCCCATTTTTTGGGTTTGTTTTTCATCTGACGTGCTTGCCAGAAGCTCATTCCAAGGGCAGAGATTTCCAGCCCAGGGTATATTCTTGTTTACTCAGATCATTTTGCTGAGAGAAGTGCCCTGCTGTGATATCAAATGAGAAGAAAACAAACTGGGGGATTTGATTAATGAGCTGCCTGTTGACGTGGGGATGCGTGGGCAGATTAGGCACAAGAGCAAAATTACCCAGCTAAACCCGGGTGCTGAGAGGGCTTCTCAAAGCGTTAAGATATTTGCCTGTGTTTCATTCTCTAGGCTGGCATCTTAATTCAAGCTCTTGGATGCAGCTTATTAATAGCGAAACTGGGAGGCTTTACCATTTGTCAGTTTACATGGGTAGCAATTAGCCATTAGAGCGCAATCCTATTTTTTGTAATTAACTTTGTGTCAAAATTTCTCTGTTCATTATCTGTGGAAAACACTCACAAAACAATCATCATCCATTTTCGTAGAAGTACTGGTGAATGCCCTTGTTTTCCTCAAGCTATTCTCTTCTGATATCCCCCCAGATTCCCCGACTGCTTGCTCTCTCCTTCACCTTATTGTGCTTTGGAGGGACTGAATGAGGATGGCGTAAGTTTGGGGGCTTTCTTTTTCTATCATCTCTATGAACATGCCTGAATACTTAGCAAATCTCATTCAGTGCAAATAAATAATACATAACTTTAATATTTGTGTTTATAGTCATACCTAGAGGCTTAGCATGTATCTATCTATACTTCGGTAGTATCAATGACGGCAAAGCACGGGAAATGCTTTAAATGAACTTTCTGGTTTAGCCCTACCTAGAGACAAAGTTTGTTAGTGGTAACATATAACTCTTCAAGGCCTGATATACCCTGCTCTGTTGATGCCACCCGAGAGAACTTTCAACAGTTATCGCCTTCAGAAGGTGAATTGTGATGATGGTCTGTCCATCATGTGTTGTTCCAGACCACTCGGCTTTTTTAATTACAGGGGAAGTAAAGTTTTGGTTGCAAATCAAGGCTGAGGAGGATGCACTGCATGTATTTTTTTTTTCCCCCCATACCCATTGATTCTCATGGGAAAAGAACGCGCTAAATTCAGCTTTTCAGACCACCCTCTAAATACAAAGGAGGAAGTGGGGTCTGTTAGACAGGATGAACACAGACAAATATTTATAGGAGAAGTTTCCTTCCAATGAGCCCCTTTTCACACCCGCAGGTATTACACTCATTCCAGAATTCAGAAGGCAACAAAACCTATCCCTCTCCGCAGCGTTATTCTTTTCACTGCCCTCTCGCCAGCTGAAAATAGGCAGATCACTAGCTTTGATGTCTAGGTGGTGGGAAAATATCCATCTCCGCAAATACGGGCAGGGACGGATCGTCATAGCAATAGACAGACATTCACCCCCCCCCACCACCAGACAAGCCCATCCTCTGAATGACCACTTTACTGCTAGAGAGCAAAAAACTTTACCAGAAAAGGGACTTAGTGATGAGCAAAGCAGAAACGCACTAAAGGAAAGTCTAATTGACCTAAACGATGTTCTTCTTCTGCCAAATCCAAAGCGAGCTAACGAAAATCCCTCACGAGGAATTGCACGTCAGCCTTTCTTGTCCCGGGGCTCCCTGGCCCGAGTGTGCTCACTCTTAAGCCACCTACAGAGGAAGAGCAGAGAGGTTCCTCCAGCACCTCACCCTGACTCCTGCTCTTCTTGTCCCCACCCTTCCAAGGAAAGCCACCCACAAGGAGACTTGGAGCTGCAGCTGCGTAAGTCCCTGCAAACCGTGGCTTAGCCTAGCATTCTCCTGGCTTTTCAGCTCTTCCCTTATAGCCTCCTATTTTCCCTTTTCATCCTAAGAGCATTTGAAGAAGGCAGAATATAGGGATTTTTTTTTTCTTTCAGGCAAATATATCACCTCTTTATGAAATCAAAGCAGATCTGTAATAGATCTCATCTCCCTTCATTTAAACAACAGGCAGCTACCAGGTACGGCATTACTACTGTCTGTAATTGTAAAAAAGCTCGCACGGTATAACACAAATTGGCTCCCAGGAGTCACAGAGACTAAATATAATGGTCCATCAACTCTAATTTTCTTTAAAAGCGGTTGGTATGAACTGCATTAGAGGAGGGAGTTAAAAACCCTGCATCACACAGCTATTTGCTTGAACTGCTCTCCCAAAGGACATTTTTTTCCTAAGTTTACTCTCTGAAATGCAACAGTTCCCTTCCATACCTGTTATTTTCTTGGGTAGGGGGATGTCTTTTTGAAAAGAAAGTTCTGATCTTTCTTTCAATGAAGAGAAATGCTATTCTTTAAATAATGTTAATCTTTGCTAAATGTCTTGGGACGAGTTCCACCAGTCACTGAGTGACCACGTATCTCCTTTAAAACATGGCAAACGTAAAACCCCCATCCACCGAATGCCCCTTGCCATTATTTTAGTGTTTATAAGAATGGGCCAATCTAGCTTACCTCCTTTATTCCCTTCTTTATTCTGCTCAGTTGCATGTTTTCTTTTAGTCATCTCCTCCAAGATGACAAGGGGGCCAACCTCCTCAGTCACTGGGGACACCCCAGGGCCATTTGCGGACTGACCTGCAGGCACTAATCCTGCTGCGAGATATGTTCCCATCTCCTTGTGCCCCAAACATACAGCAATTGCTTTAAAATCAGAGTATCGCATCTGCTTGCTTCAAAGGAGCAGCTTCTTGGCTTTCTCATTTCTAACCCTGGTCTCCCAGCCAGCCTGGCATTTGAAAAGAGAAGAATCACTTTGCTTTAATTGTGGCTTTTTGAGGTGAGTAACATATAGGGTATTTTGTAAAATAGCACAGGAGACCATAAAGCTTTAGAAAAAGCTTTCCTATTTATTGCAGAACACCTTGTTTTCCTGTTAGTGGAAAGACTAAAAGACACAAAGACCCTCTTTCCCTCTAATCAGGTTACAGCATCACAATATGGCTCTCTTTATAGGGGTCATTAGATCTTTTCTTTGGGGAAGAGAGTCCTTTCCATAGCTTTGGTGAATTAACTCTTTTGTCTGTAACAGGAGGTGCTTCCCTCAAGGAAGCTTTTTTAGGCTCTACAGAGCAATCTCATCTGCCTGAAAGTCGCATGTTTATTTTACTCCCTTTGTTTGCAGAAAATACTTACTTTCTGAAGAAAACACTACACAAACTTCCCACTATCTCGAGTGTCTTCCTTTACATATATGGCTTGTTCTTTACATGCCATTAGGTCTCTGAAGAACACAATATTCAAAAAGCATAAAACTTTTCAGGAAGGCTGTCAATGAAAACTCTCTGGTGCTCATTTCCTAACCTGAATTCTGGACAGCAAAGGCAACATGTTTGAATTTCTATCCGCTAAAGCATCAATTTTAAGAAGGAATGCTTTTCAGATTTAAAATTTGTCTTCATACAGGCGGGTGGTATATATATTGGTTAATATCATATGGGTTCATTTCTGATTTGCAGCTTCTTTTCACACCAGACTAGTTGCCACAACCTTAGGTTCCACTGAAGAACAAAGCATCCTGCCGGCAGCACTCCACAGCTGGGGTTAAGCTCTAGAGCAGACAGATATATAGAGATATAGATATGCACAGGTTAGAAAAGCCCTTTGCTACAGCTTTGCGTTAGGGAAATCCATAACAGAAAGTTACCGTTACCAGGTTCTTATTCGCTAGGTTTCATGTCTAAAGAACTCTACAAAACCCTTAGTTGCATTGAAAAATGCTAAATGTTCTTCTGGGCTGAGATTTGCATATCTGCTGCAATTAACAGTAGGAAAATAAAAACTTCCCATGCTTTTTTATCTTGGGGCTCATTCATTACTGCTGTGATGTTTCCCTGTGAAGCCAAAGTGCCACAACGAACCAGCTCCGTTCCGAAAAAAGGGGAAAAAATGATATGATTAGGCAGGCAGAGGGGGTGATCTGAGGGAGCTGCGGTGACCTTGGACTAGGCAGCAATCTCCAGGAGGGAGACAACCCAATCACCTTGCTAGCACGTGACTCTACAACGATTAACGGATTTTACCATAGCTCCAGATGTTATCTACAAGGGGAATAATATCTCATTGTATTAAACCCAGAGGCTATAAAACCGGCTCACGCCACCCGTGTATATTCACCGTGGCAAACAGCGAGAGATCCAAGCCTGTGCTCTGCTCCTGCAGAATTGATGGGCAAACCTAGATGGCCACAAACGCTGAGGGAAACGGATGCCTGGTGGGACATGGGTGAAGATCACTCCCTCGGCCATCCTGCTGGCCTCCCACCACTGACCCTACAACGGTTTGAAGAGAAAGCCGAGCAGGGCTGAGCAGGGCCAGCAACAGGGGAAAGGTCCCCGTGTAAATGCACTGAGGCACACATCTCCTCGCACATCACCTCCATCTGCCATAATAGCCCCCGCCACGCTTTTGGGGAGGAAACAGAAGGATCATTGCTTGGGAACACCACTTTCTTCATTCCCCTGGCAGGAAACCCTATTGCTTTCAGTCCCTGCCTGTAATATTTTACCTGCTGGCCTTCGCCGGTTCCAAAAGTACCAAGCGCTCTTCCTGCTGTGAAAGACCAGATTTGGATTGCAGATGTCAGTCAAAAATCTACCAACTCCTATTATATACATTACACTGTTCAGTGAGAAGTAAAAAAGGGGGTAAATACATCCAAAGGAAGATGGGAAAGAAAAATCGAAGAAACTACCTAATTATGTACTGGTTTTAACCCCCCAAAAAAAGTAACTATTAAATGTGTGCTACTAAGTGTTTTCCACAAAGCCAGAGTAAGATGACAGCTTCTAAGAAAAAGCCAAAACATCCAGCATTTCAGTCATAAAAATACGTCACAAAACCCCAGATGATCACCGTACGCTACCACACATGGTGCTTCCATTGACCACTGCCCACACATGATCTGGACGAGCAGCTTGGAGGGAGGAGACCTTCAACCACCAAGCCGGGAGGTTAAGATTTTGCAGCCCCCACTGCTTTTTCAGGTAACTTGGGGTTTATCTGGGTCTGCTATTTTATTTTTGTTAGACTTTTGTTTGTTTTTTTTTAAAATGTGGCTTTAGAAGTCAGTCACCATTCCACGTCCATATCAAAATGATTTCAGAAATTAGAAGAACAAGGATAATTAGAATCTACAGGTTCTTCTATTTTTGCTGGCAGTACTTGGGACAAGTTAAATCAGTTCTTCCTTTCCCTCTCTGTCACTCATTTTTTCATATACGTATCTAATGCATTACAAAAAAAGATTTTGCAATTTTAATAATGCTTTGAAAAATCAAATAACAGTACAAATGATATGTTGCTTGAAAATTATTCCTGAGACATCATGAAATTCGAAAAATGTTTTAAGCTTATGAAAAGTGTTAGCTGCTACTCAAGATTCTGCCCAATTTTATTACAAGCAGAAATGCATGATTTCTCTTCGTTGAAGCCACTCTAATTCTCCTTGCATGTTACAAGGTCTCCTTCCTCCAGTAAATTAATCTTTGTTCCACTTGTGAAGGAAATTTTCCCCTTCCTAGATCATACTGAAAAATTTTAGTGGTTTCTAGAGAATTTAAGGCTCCTATTGCTGCACTTTAACTTGAATTCTATAGGATTTTCTTTTCTTCTTCTTTTTTTTTTTTTTTAAGGTTACAATGGCTTTCCTTGTTGTTTCATTTTTTTCTTTTAACTTGTTCAATTGAAATTTTAAAAACATTCTTTTACGGATTTTTGGGAGGACCTTTTTGTTATTTCTCTTTACCTTCAATTGCACATACCTTCAGTACAGATCTTAAAATTTCCTCAACTCTTCCAGATTGGTGTGCTGCTTCAACCTTAATCATCGTGGTCCACTTGATTTATTTCCCACATACCTGAATCTGCTAAACGGTCCGCACAGCCTTGTCTTAATTAGCAGCTTTTGGGCCAAGCAGTCATATCATTTAATTTATTACTGCTTATACTTCAGGACTTTTATTCATGCCTTTGCGTGACATCTGAGCTGTGACTTTGCTGTCCACCTTTAAAATTGGGACAAGGATTCGGTCAGGATTTCATTAAGAGAATTAACAACGGTAACACTCAGAAACTCCAGGTGAAGCTGGGACCCATCGTAGGTGGTGTTCACCTTCTCCAAGCTGTCTTCTGTGAAAAGTCCAGCAGACAAATCAGATGAGGGAAGAGTGGTAGAGAGAGGTGCTGTGATCAGGCTTTATTATTGTCTCTGCAAGGAAGAAGATGCCATCCTCCAGGCTCCTAATTGTGTACCAACCTTTTGATCACACTTCCTCCTGATAATGTGTTTTGCTAGCAAACAATATTAATTATTATGTCATAAGCTGAATGACCCAAAGCAAACAGATCAAATCCAGCCTGGCGGCAGAAAATAAACAAGAAAGCCATGGCAACACAACTGAAAAAGTAGTGGGCTGCTCTTCAAAAGTCTTTTCAAAACTGATATTGCCATGTTGTGCTCATTCAGTAACATTTTAAAGAACAATCCTCTTTTGCCAAATATTATTTTGGCAGGAAAACTTAGGGAATAAGTTAATAAATCTAACAACATCTAAGAGCCTTTTGAAGAGTATTTGCGTCCACTCACATCTCCTCCTCACCCCACTCTCTCAGTTTACACTCCTGGCTTTTGTTTGTTTCACATAATAAATAATAGGGTTAATCGGTAGCACTCTAGTAGCCAGAACCTGATATGTCACCAGGCTCATGTGAGATGCTGACTCCAACGTCTGTTGGATGGAGAATGACCTGCTTGGTTGCTGGAAGCCCATCAAAGCCTGTGAGGCATGTCCCCTCTGCGGTGTGGATGTGGTGGCCGATGGAGGACCCTGCAGTGCACACAGTGCAAAAATAAAACCGTATGCCGGTCTCTTCTCCCCACTTCAGCGTGAATACAACTGCAGAGTTTTTTTATCTGTGGAGATGTACGTGTATCATTTATTCGTGGCACGTTTGATATATCAAAATATGTCAAACACAAGCCGCTGCGTTTGGAGTCATCCAAGAGCTTGAACTTGAGTGTGCAACTTAGCGTGCAACGAATGAGCCAACACAGAGAAATTGCACAAGCAGCAGCATCGAGACAGCGAGGGTCCGTTCTAGGTTCTGAATGAAATCAAGACCAACACGTTTTACATCCATAAAACCGCTGATCTTCACAATGCTTGAAAATACAGCTGCAGACACTACGATCTACTGCTCACTTTTGTAAAGAACATGGGTAAACTGAATAACAGTTTCCCCTGAATGTAAGTACTACAACAAAAATCAACTTTAAAGCTGTCTTAAAGCTTACGTTTGGGCTGATGTCAATGAAGATATCCATGAATGAGGCCTGTTAGCGATAGACTACGACAAGGCGTGTGTTTATCGAGGTAATAGCCAGTTATAAATGCAGGAATGCGGGTGGATACTTCTAGATCCAAGCCTGATGGGGAGGGGAAGACGAGGAGGAAACATCTGCCTGGCGCATCCTGGGTGTCATTTTAACACCAGCGTTATTGAACAGCACCGAGCTGAGCAGAACTACTGCCACCTTGGTTCTGGGTGACGGTCATCGTTTTTTATGCTCTGCAATTTCACACTGTAGTTATTTGAAGACAGACATTATCTCAAGATTAATAGGTCTTCTTTCCACAGTCCTAATTATTCTTGAGTCTCGGTAAGAACACAGAAAAAAAAATATATTCTACCTCTTAAAAAAATCAATGCGAACCAAAGGGAAATGAGCACTTTTTCCTTCACAGCTGCTGCCCTCTTTCTCAGTGAGACAGCTTTACTGTTCCAGTCTGCTGGGTTTATTATATTTACTTTTTTTCCTGTGGTTCATTCATTATCACAGGTAACCTCAGATTTACCTCTTGATGATCTCAAAACAAGCTATCAGAATACCTGGGGAAAATGAATGCTCTGAAATTACAGTGCGATTTCTGGTGATATCGTTGCTAGTGTTGTCTTTACTGTTTGGGTTCTTCTTTTTTTGGGGCAGGCGTGTGTTAGATAAAGCAAACCAGTCATACAAATGTTTATTTATCTATCCATCATTTGAGTTGAAGTAATAAAAATATGATAGTGTTTAATGGTGGTGAACCAATCTTTTAGCTGATGAGAATAGTTATAGATTCCGACTTCTCTAAAGCTGCCCCCTTCTAATCCAACTAATGCCCACGTCCAGGACAAAGGGGAGGGGGTAGACCTCTTGGAAGCTCACATTTTTATGCTGACTTAATATCATCTGTCCTACCCTTGACCTCAGTTAAAACACCTAAGAAGGAGGAAATTCATCACCACCACTTCAAACTTCTGGCTCTGTAACATTACCCTATCAGTATTTATTTTTCTATGCTACTCATCTTTATACATCAGCCTTACTCTTTTTGTCTCCTTCTCCTGTGTGTGAGTCTAGAAGCAAACGCTTCTTTCTCAGGCCTGGGATGGCTGATTTTCCTTTTCTGGGGGAGCTACAGAGGTTGGTGACCTGAATTACGACAGAATAGCTGTAGCTACAAAAATGACAATTTCTGATAATGGCATCTTCATTATCTTGTCTTCTGCAGCATGTATATAAGATCCAGAGCTTCTGTTACAATAACAGACGTGATTGTTTATAGGCAAACAAAAGCACATCCTTAGCCTGGAAATAATACAATCCGCTAGCAATTCTACAAGATGTTGCACTGACAACAGACAAATAATTGATGGTTTGTCTATGATTTGAAAAATTAAGCAGGTGTATTAAAATAAGAACCTTATTTATTCAGATACTTTTTTTTTCATGATCCTTCAATACTTGGAGCCATGTACTTTAAAAAAAAAAAAAAAGAAAAAGGGAAGTAAACTGGAAAGCTGTAAGCTTGCCAACAATCTCCCAGACCTCAGCTTTAAAATCGTCTCTCTGCAACTAGGTGACAAATTATTTATTGTCTCACCGGATTATGCAGATGTCGAAAATATCATGAGGTTTTCTCGGTTCCACTGAGTCCTGCTAGGCTGCTTGGGCTCGCCTCCACAGCACCGGGATTTGGCCAGCCTGGCTTTCTCGGACCCTTTGATGTTCATATGCTCTGTTGGGCTTCCTGGGATTTGCTCCTTCCTGATTAGAAAAAAAATAAGTACTTTCCCAAGCCCATCAATTCCTGGCACTTCTCTGCACCGTGAGTCACAGGAGGCTAATTGAATCAGTGGTGCTCAATTCCCTCCATCCTGAGACCTGCCCCCAGCCCCCGGCAGCAGCCACCGACCTCAGGGAATCACGGCTGGGAGCTGCTGATATGCCGGATACATATCGGGAAAAAAAAAGAAGAAGGATTCTGCATAAGAAGAAGTGAAACTGTGACAGTTAAGTGGCACCCGAATAAACGTTTACTGCGAAGGAGGGAATAATGCGCATTTATGAGGGCTATTCTTTGGGATATTTTTCAGACTAAGACAGATTTCACACCTCCCTCTTTATATATGCTTCGCCATCTATGGCCGAGCTTGCTGTGTCTCCTATACCTTGCCCTGCCATCCCCTGTTTCGTACCGGAAAGGCAGGTTCAGCCATGTCCCACAACAGCGAGTCCGACCAGAGCGGCCTCGGAGTGGCCACCAGCAAGCGTGGCCAGAGGAGTAAGCTCCAGAGATGCTCAGGGATGAAAAAGGCAGGCGAGGTAACACTCCCAAAAAGGAGGTCATCAGTGTCCTTCCGTGCAAGCCGCTTTCCACAGCTCCCATGACAGGTAGCTGTTGCACTTTCCGAAAGAGAAGAGAAAACGCCTCCGTCTGGAGACAGAGCGGCGCAGAGCCCGTGAGACGGCCACAAGTCTCCACCTGCCCGGCAGGGCTGCAACCACCAGGGCAGGCGGTCGTGTTCCTTCTTGCACGCTCCCATTGAAGAGGGGAAGTACAGACGGATTTTGCAACACTTTTGATTACGGTTTCTCAAGTTTACAGAGGAGCCAAAACACACAAAGGGCATAGAACAACCAGAGGAGCTGGATCTTCGTGTTCAGCATGAGGTTTGCGCTGGAGTTGTGTGTCCGGAAGGCAAACGAGACCTTCTGGAGGGTTTTGCCACGACGTGTCCCTTTTCGCACATGTCCTCTTTCTCCTAGAAGGCCAGATTGCAGGCGCTCGTGAGTTCACAGGTAGCGCGCCGCGATTTCTTTCTACCGAAAAGCCTAGAGGAGAAAAATATGCCAGCTGTGGCTATCTAAAGAAAAGCCCTATTGATTTACATTTAAATGCAGCTGTCACTCGCCGGTTATGGCCGGTAAAGCGAAGGCAACGGGACACGGTACTAAAACACCGCGGGGCGCTTGGACTTTTACGTGCTGGCAAAGCACCTGGCTCTGCTGCTGTCTAAACGGCAGAAGGTGGCGGGG
>VZSZ01005511.1:745996-756668 GCA_013398815.1 Ibidorhyncha struthersii
CAGCTGCTGTCCCTCTCCCAGCGTCGTATGGCAGCGCTCGCAGGCATAAAGCGCTATTGTTCGCAGCCGAAAAATTGCCAAGGGAGCGCTGGACAGCGTCGGAAACCACACGTCTTCCCGCTCCCACCCACGCCAAGCACACATGCAAAGAGTCATCCCGAGCATGGTCATCCCCCAAGAGGGGGACCGAAACGCACCACTGACTTCAGGCTGTGCCTGGGGGGACTGTTCAGGCTCCCGGAGGGATGGGAAGCGATGGACATCCCCCCTGGGTGGGCATTTAGGTACTCCAGCCGGCACATTCGACCTTGGCATTGACCGTGAAGCAAACCTGTGTGGTAGCTGAATGAATGTCTGGTATGAAACTGTGGGGCTGATTCGCGACTTTTTTGTACCTCACTTGGGATGGAATATTTGATTTTTACATGCGATTCTGGGGGGGTTTCAAGCCCTCTGAAGCATTTCTGAGTGTAGAGTGACACGTCCCAACGATAAAAGGGAATACTTCCCCCGTGTTAGTTTTTAATTCTGTGTATAACAAACACTTCTTTCTTCAACATTTCTTTCAACTCCGTTTCTGAAGTTGATTTATATCTGCCTCCTGTTTTGCTCCAGTTTCAATCTTCTGGCAGCGTTCCTTGCCAAGCTGCCGGCCTAATGCCCACATGAGCCCCATTAAGCCGCATGCTTCTGTATAGGCAGAAGTACATGTTTTTTCTGGGCTGAGCTTTGTTTGTCAAATCTGGGCCTGTTTTCACAGATAATGACTTCCTTTCTGTCTCTTTCTCCTTCTGTGTGCTTTTTTTCCACACTTGGTCTTTTCTAAGTGTAATGTGACTCTCATACATCATTTTTGTCAGCCTTATAAACCCAGCATAGTATGGCGTATGATGTGTGTAAATTCATGCACCTAACGGCAGCGAGGAAAAAAATCTTTTAGTTCTCTATCAGGAACAGGGGATACCTCTATGTCATTCAGACTCAAGGTTTTTTCTGTCTAAAACTGTTAGCTACAACTGTCATATATTTAGGATAAAAAATAGAAATACCTTCTTTTCAAGATGATATAATTCATTTCTGCATTTTTTCAAATGGTAAGATTCTGACATTCTCTTTCAAAGTCACTTTTCATTTTGAAATGTATTTTTATGCAGTACTATAAAACCCTTTAAATCAAAATTTTAAAAAAGTGACTGACCAAATGAAATTTCACTTCCCCCCCAAAATACTTGGAAGCTTTAGGCTGTTTTTCTCACTGGTAATGAAAAAAATACTCTGGAGAAATGCAAAAATATACTTTTGGATTAATATTCACCATGGTCGTATTTGTAGAGTTGTGTCCGCGTGCTAGATAGAGAATCGTTACCCAACGAGGTCTCGGCGAATGAACTTTGGCCATTAAATCATATAATAATTTGGGTTAGAAGGGACATTGAAGATCATCTAGTTCCAAGCCCAAAGCACTCAGCTTTGCCACGGTAGCCAACCACAGTTTCGAGCTGAAAATTAATTCTGGGTTAGTTAGTATTAAGCGGGTTAGTTTAGTTAGGGGCGCCCTGAGAACGATGGGGAAGTTTTACGAGTGTAAAAAACTTTCTGAATGTGCGGTGAGAAAGCCCACACTATCCACCAGAGCAGCACGCTGTAGGACACTGCACGCAAGCGAAGGATCCCCCGCTGCTGGCAGGTCCTACTGCGCTGCCCAGAGGAAAATTCAGGTCTCAGAGTTAGAAAAGCACATGGGGCTATGAGGTTTCAGTTGGCTATGTTACACCCCTGTCTATCGATACTCCCTGATAGCATCTGGGATTTCTGAGCACTACAGGGACTTTTGTAAATGAAGTCGCCTCAACGATGTTTGTCCTAGACTGAATACGCTGAGGCAGACAACTGATAAGAGACCTACAAGCTTGACATCAATACACAGTTGCGCTGTCATAACAATACAATCTCAGCCTCTAGGTTACAACTTCTCAGAAATAAGGAATGCTCATTAAGGGGAAAGATAATTGGGAGCGGTTTCCTCGAAAGGAAAGCCACTGCAGGCAGCTGCAGTGTCGAGGGCAGGCCTTCACAATGGTGGCATTGTTTAGAAGCCATTGACGTCTGCAAACAAAAATCTATTTAATTCAGTGTTACAGTCTAAAAAAAAATAAAAATCAGGAATCTGTTATCCTTCGGCTCCAAACAGAGTTGACGGAGATTCAGCAAAGCTACCTATATCTGTCGATAAACCAGGGTTATGTTTCTGAAGGTGTTAATATGGAATACCACAGATTTCCTTTGAGGTACTTTTTCCTCCTCCGGTAGACGTGTGACTAGTCTATCTTGGCAAATATCAGAAGTCACGTAGGGCTAGAGCTGGAGAAATATTTTAGTAATGCAGAATACCATGGTGTCTTTTCCCTTTAAAATATTTATATTTAGGTTTAAATGAAAACATTTCTCTGAAATCTCCTAACCATCATATGTCTCTCAAATTCTTCAAATTTTACAGGCACAAGATGAAGCCATTTTTTTAAAGAAGGTCTAGCTAGAACTGAATAAAAAGGGCTTAACGTGCAGACAAGTACCTCTAATATGCAGACACAATGATAGGCAATCTTTACCCTTGAGCTCTTTATTTTAAATCTTAAAAGCAGACTCTGGAAGACCTGCAAGCCAAGCAAAAATATCTCAGATCTGTCAGTTTTATCCATAATTATTCTTTTCAATGTTACAGCGGAGACTGCAGCCATGTTCTTTGGGCCATATCCTGCACTTGCTTAATGTCTGGCGTAATTCCTCTTTGTTGACTTTTACACCACCCAGTATTTCAGATCATTCATTATGTGGAAGGTAGAGAATAATTTACATTTGTTTATTAGGAACTTTATTGGCCAAACATGTGACAGGCAGAACCTGTTGTGGCACGTCCTACATTCTTACAGCCTGGATGAGTCAGGGCATTTGTGGCAGTATACTAAATCTCTGCCCTTTTGTGTCACAGCGAGGGGGAATACTGACCAGTAATTAGCACCTCTGAGGGAAGTTTCCACCAAGAGAGCAATTACAGTGAGAGCAGCTCAACCCTCCCTCCCTGATGTCCCTCTCCAGCACCTGGAAAAAACATATTTGTGAGACCACGTGTTAACTTTTTCAGTGGCGCTACTTATGTTGTATGCCATCTGTGACCATCCAGAGCAAGACAGCCCTTGTACCACTGAATTCATTTCCTCCGCCATCCCTGCTGTTTCGGTAAAGCCACCTCCTTGCCTTATTTCTCACCTCATGTCTGTGGAATTCCTATTGAAATCAAAATTCGCTCACAATTTCATACGTACGCTAAATGAAATGCCTTGCTAAGAAATACCAAGAGAAACAAAAGCTCTTCACATGCAGAGGGGCGATTACAACTTGAGCTACGACATCAGTATGTCTGACTACGTACACAGAGGGTGCATCTATGTCGGTCTACTTCATCCTTTTTCAGTTAAGGTGAAGTGGAATTTTTTAATCAAATGAGGAAAAAAAAAGGGGGTGTGTGTTAAATAGACCCAGTTATGTCCATATTTGTTCTAACTCCTTTTTCCCCTTTTTCTCTCCCCTGCCTTCAAGAGCCTCCTCCCTTACTCCTTCCCTCTCCCTGTATCTCTGTAACATGCACCCATACGCATACATCATGGCCAAAAATGAGAAGACAGAAGTGAAAGAAGCCATAGGCAACTTCTGCATGTTTTGAATTGCAAAGTGAAGACGATTTAGTGCCTTTGTAGAACCAACGTCTTCTTCACTTTTAAAATTATGAGATTTTTAGGTATGCACATGGTTCCTTGTCAGAAAAAAAATTAAAATATATGTAGACGGAAAAAACTCTTTGATGGCCACCAGCTGCACATCAGTAGCTCCAGTATCCTAAACGCTTGATGATCAGAGAGGTAGAAGTGAGGTATACATTGTTTTGGTTTTATGACAAATAACCGTAATTATGGGAAGAAAAGGTATTAACATATTTAGACAATTCTTTTCTGTCCCTGAGGATTTTTTCAGTGGCTGTTTCTGAAATGAGAAACAAGAAGAAAAAAAAAGAAAAACAAAAAGGAAATCCTTTAATCCCATCCTTTACTTTTAATTTAATCTGTGTGACACAGAAGAAATTATTTAAAGACGACGTTTGTATCTGAGATGGCACTTTTCAGCTCTAGGTTGGAGCGTTGCGCTGCCTGCGCTGACCAGGGGGGACATTTTCCTCCACAGTCACAGAGCACATGCCACGTCACTGCCTCACACAGCCAGCCACAACACTCAACCCCTATTCAGGGATAACTAGATCTATGCCTGGAAAACGCCTGGTTTTTGAATTCTTTCAGTTTCCATTCTATTCTATTGTGGAGTTTTATGGACTGCCGTAGACAAATTATGCCCCTTTTTGTGAAAATTTAGATTTTATCTTCTTTTATTCCTTCTTGAGAGGAAGGGTTGATGGGTACAAAATGGAAGGATTGCTGTGATGGTAACGCCACACTGGGAAACCCTCACAGCATAAGTTTCTGAGCCAATCTGAATATTAAAGCAGCCCCTATCTCCTGCTGTTTCAGTCCTGCTGGATTTATAACACGCTCCTCAGCCGACTATACATTATTGAAGATTTCTCCGGGTAAACACAGGCTACTGCAGTCTCCAGCTGTCCAGGGGACATTACCAAGCCGAAACTGTTGTGACAGCAGCCAACTCCTTTCATTTCCATTTCCATTTTCATTTCCGACTCCCACCTGAATCCAAAGGAAGCGCCTTTACCATCGCTGCTGTAATCACGGAGAACGCACCCTGAAGACTGCGAGAGGCTTTTGTTGGGCCCAGGGTTTCCCATCTTTAACGCTGGTGTTTCCCTGTCTTCGCTGGCTGTAAATAAATCTAAGCTTGACATTACAATGCTCCTGCACTCTTAAACGAGAACAGAGGACTTCTTCAATCACCTTTTAGTCAGAAGAAACAAGGTGAGGATGTGCAGCCCAGGAATTTCTACAGTGCCTGTGACCGATCGATGGAGATGGTAGGAGAAATTCGCTCTTCAGCCTCAAAGCATGGCTCAACGATTGAACATAATCACGGCATTTTGTTTGGCTTTTGAACAAGCTGTCGACGCTTCGGCACTGGAGAACTCAATGTACCTGACTGCCAACCACAGAATGAAACTGCCATATCTGGATTTGTGAAGGAAAAAAGACATGCAGATATAGCTGGTTACCCTGTGGGAACCAGGAGGGGAAACGAATAAAAGTACAAATACAAAGAAGCGTGTATGGGTCTCTGTCTGCGAGACTGATAAAACTGACTTAATTTTATCATTACCTATCGCTAACTCATCATGGACAGTGGGAAAATCATCACAGAATGAACGTGACTGAAGGTCTCAGATGATATGAAGAGCTCAAAGGATCAGGGCAACTCTAATTACAAGTGCTCGATCACATTCAAAGTTAATTCTTTCTTTCAGCCCCCCTGCTCAGGAGGTGGAGCAATACACACGCCAGGCTACATCTCTCTTCTACTTATGCCGTATTAGCTAAGACACTACGGGTTTTGTCCAGTATTTCCATCAAACAAAGAGTAAAGCGTGCTGCTTGCTTATTCATTGGCACAGAAATGTAATACTGACTGGTTTGCTTGTTACAAATATATTTTAGCAATTACAAGAACCTACTGGATACACCCACAAGGTGAAATCCTGGAGGGGGGTTCCATTAATTTAAATACAGCCAAGACTGACCTCAATTCAGTAGAAGGAAGATGGACATTTTATTTTCTCAGGCATCCCTCAGTATTTTGAAACCTTTTCTCTTACGTGTAGTATTTCATATATACAACACTTTATGGTAAGCTCTTGGCTTGTTTAATCTTATCTATATTTTTTTAATTTACAATAACTGGACATACGGAAATGCTTGGAAATGGATGAATTTGCATAAGGTCAGCGTTGTTCCAAATTTTCTTCACTTAAGAAATGACAGTAAATATGCCAGTGAAATTCGTGCTCAAATAATCTCCGGTATTCTACTGCATTAAAAAAATGTAATGCTCCTGTTCCTCTCTGTTCACAGTACAGACATTGATTTCATGTTATCCTTACAGCCTTTATTACCAAACATAACTTGTGTTCCAGATTCTGATGCCAGATGCCATTATCTTGGAAAGCATTTGACAAACGTAAGTGTAACAGCCAATTCTATAAGACATTTCGTGGGTTCCCGTATTTCCATGCAGCATTGACAACATTTTGTTAATTAGGAAAATCAGGTTTGCCCAAGGAGGGAGAAAAGGTCATCAGCATTAATAATAGCAAGACCTTTCTCTCATTGTCTGAGTCACACATTTCATAATAAGAATCACAAAATGATGTTCTTTGGAGGACAGACAGAAAATCAGTTTTGCCAGGCATCTTGAGCAAGGATAGAGAGGTGCTCTTCAGACTGTGATGAGCAAAGTATTCATTGTCTAAAGTGGACATAGGGCAGCTTTCAGACACGATTTCAGGCTCTGAGAGGAATGATGAGAAATCTCTGCCCTAAAATACTGGTTAACGTGGCCCTAAGCAGTGAATATAGCAGGGCTTTTCATTTCTGTGGCGCAGCGTTCCCAAGAATATCAGAATCCAAGATGAAATTTGGCTTATCGGGGTTAACTTTAAACGTGAAAGGAAGACGCTGATGTCCAATTAGCAGATGTGTAGAGGAGGGAGCTCTGTAGAAAAAGAAAAGCTGCCCCACTGGCACCAAAGTGATGCTGGGAAGAACGGGGCGTACAAGCAGGGCGCTGCTCTGCAGGTCTAACGCGCGCAACACAGAGAGTCGGGGTCACATGATCATCACTGATGTCTTTTTTTTTTTTTTTTAAAGACCAGGGTTATCGGATGATATCAGCAAGGCTCTAAGGAAATAGGCTGCCCAGGGAAGTGGTGGAATCACCATCCCTGGAGGTATTTGAGAGATGTGTAGGTGTGGTGCTGAGGGATGTGGTTTAGTGGTGGTTTTGGCAGTGTTAGGTTGATGGCTGGACTCGATGATCTTAAAGGTCCCTTCCAACCTGATGATTCTATGAAATACACCGACTTCAAAAACAGAAAGCAGTCAAGATGTATTGAGGTTGCTGAGCACTGCCTTTACAACCGTTGTAGGAAATGAATGAATAGTGCAGGCGGACGATAAACAGGAGGAACCTGAGTGGAAGCAACTCATACAGGATTTGCTCAGTAGCACGAACAGATTTGGAAATCGATGTTGATGACAGAGCAAGGATCTGTGCTGTGTTTCACCTTCAGACTTCTTTGTTCAGGAACAAAGGGGCACAGGACCAGCCAGGCAGCAGGGGGTCCCGGCAGAACGGGGAAAGCCTCGGCAGCCTTCCCAAAACTACAGGCACCTGCTTCAGCACAGGAGGTGGCACGTCCACCCAGTGCACACAAACCCACCTACAGTGACCACTGCCGAGCATCGTAGCCTTTCAATTTGCAGCAGCACATCACATTTACACCACAATCTTCTTTTACGATGAAACAATGCCCGTGGACTAAAGCAGCACTTCCTAGCAAAAAACAGAGTCAGTTTGCTCTACGGCAAGCTACTATAATCCAAAGAGAATTGGAGGATCCTAATCAAGGATTGTAAGCTTTTGTTCTAGTAATCAGTTACGAATTATTATTTTTCTACATTTAGTCATCACTCCATATGTATTACATATCCTCCAAAATACCTCATTTGACAATGGTGAGAAAGCTTGTGTAGATGAATTTTTCTCGCTGCAGGATTTAATTGTGCCTTATGGGGATTCCCTTCTGCCAATGATTTGTTGGATATTGATCCACAGAACTGGAGGACCTTTTCATTTTTTTTTTTTTTAAATAATTGATCTATAAACAGACATTTGAAAGAAAACACACTAGGCAAGGAGAGCTTTCATCTTTCAAAATTCTGCCTGTAAAAAGCCTACTAATAATCTGTAGATATCCTGGACCACATCCTTTGCTGATGGAGAAAACTGAATATTGTTTCAGGGAGTGAACTGGAGTCAGAGCCGTTGTCTGGGGTCTTTTTTTAGTATTTTATAAGACATCCCATTCTTTTCGTTGGCACACAACAGGTGCAGGGAAGATTATTCAGCCGAGGGCAGAAAGACCTAATCATAGGGCTGCTGTTTAGACGGTACCACCTTGATTATCCAAATGTCATGGGGACACTGAATATGTTTGCATAATTAAGGCCTTGGCTAATGGTAGTGCTTTTAAATGTAATTAATAGCTTTCTGGGGATACAATTATTTTGAAAAACAAGGAGATTGTGGTAATTGAGGTTCAGATAACTGTGGTAGAACTAACAAGAGCCTGACTGAAATGGGTGAAGAATTATATGAAATATTAATTAATGAAGAAATATGCAGTTATCATTTATTTTTGAGGATACTGTCAAAACATATTAGCAGATGACTTCCAGTCACGATATGTATTAAATTTAACAGGAAGCATGAAAGCAAAATTACATTTACAAAATTTTAAAAAAATATGTAAGTGCTATGTTAGGTTTAGAAAGGCAACTACCAAATTCATTTCATCATTTAACAGCAGGTTTCCCTCCTTCTTATTTGAGAGGCGGTCATTCTCACTTTGTTCAAGGTTCCCTTCTATACATGTAACAGAAATAAGATACTTTCTTCCAGTACGTTTTTCATTTTTACAATTATGTATGCGATTCAAGCAAGCTTTTATTCCCTTTTTTTAAACAGGAAAAAAAAAAAAAGAGAAAGTTGGATAAACTTAAGAATGATATGGAAATATCACACAAATATGGAAAATACAGCCCCCTCTTAGGAAAGCAAGACTACACCTGCACCAAAGGCAAAGCATCACGGCGCTGGTTTTGGGCTTCCCCAGGCACCGGGCGGACAAGGGCGGCCCCCAGTGCGGCAGCTGGGGAAAAGGGATTTACATAGATGCTCCAAGAAAATATGAAGGGTATTAGTTTTCACAAAATCTTTAACTTTTTCTCCCTCTCCCTTTTAAAAAATAACAGAGAGCTACTGTACCCTGCTGAGACCAACATCTGTGCAGACAATTAAACCCTTTTCGACTCCGAGCAGGGGAAACTCAGAGGAACCGGCCCTTTTCTCCTACATCCTCTGAAGGATTACAGATAAAGAAAAGATTTTGCAAATAGCTAGGCACATGCATAATTACAAAGAGGTCCTGCTGATTTGTTTTTAAATAAATTTGGTTACCAATGAAGTTTTATTTTCTGAAAAATACTTACTGATACTGGCACTTGGATCCAAAATGCAGCACTGACATCTTTGTTGTGTACCCCCTTTGGAAGAAAGCCAGATCTAAGACAACAGAATAAGCAGCTGAACAAGTCTTTGGGTTTTGTTCTTAAAATTTCACAGGAAATGATTTATCAAAACTTGATTCACAATGATACGGCACCAAAAGCTCACTATACCGCATTCTGGTTTTCTTCTTTGAGCATCTTTTATTTTCCTTTACTTTTTCTGTCATTTAGCTAGGGTTGGGCAAGTGATGCAGAGTATTTCTGCAAGGCATTTCCCCTAATTGGACTTTATACCTGGGATCATAGTTAAGAAAAGGACTTCAACCAAGGAGGGACATCACTGTGGAATAGGGGTTTTAAATGTCGAACGAGTTTAGTCCCCACTCCGCAGGGCTTAAAATCTGTATGAATGAGGTGAGCGGTGAGGGCGAAAACTGAAATTAAGAGTTCTGCAAAAGGAAGACGAATAAAAAAGACACAATTGCAGCCACTATTTTAATGGCATTTTTCGCTGAAAAATGCCTCCATTGAAATTATTCTGACCCAGGGCTGTGTATTAACAGCTCCCAGCGTTAATCGCTGTACATGCTTCCCAGTGCACATACCGTTCCGTAGGAACAGAAGTTCATACATTTATCAAATTACATTTCGTTCTGGGAAATGCCCGGCAACAATTCCAGGTTTCCAGGCAAACAGGCAGATCAGCTGTGGTTCTCCTTCCCTCCCTCCGTCCTGCCAGCCCACGCCCTCCCTCCTGCTGCCCAAGGGAACTCCGAAGAGCAGGTGGGTGCTTTCCACACAGCAATTTTGGCAGTGCTTTGGTTCACTTTGACTTGTAGAGGTAACGCTAAGAAAAAGTACGCTGTGGGAAATACGTATTGCCTTCACCTTGAGGTGACAGCATGTGACACTTCCTATCGCAGAGAGGATGCCTTAACAAAATCCGACCTGTGAAAGTTTAACCTCTTGGCATAGGTACAGTGCAAGATGCAGACGGCGCATCTTACGACACCAACTTTAAAAAAAAAAAAAAAAAGCCCTGTACTAATGTACTGATGGCACAGTATCAGGAAATGAGTTTTACGCTGTTTCTAAACTGTCAAACCCAGTACAATTCTCCACACGGAACTTCAGGTTTGCAACAGCCTGAGAAACTCTGATTGCACAGATTGGACGCAAGAACAGTTTTGCCTCCCGCGCTCCGAGCAGAGGCTTTCAAAACGGATTTACCCCGCAAGGCTACAAACATAACCATAGCAGTTCACTCCCACACCAACAAAGCAAAACTACTCCTGCAGACTTCCAACAGAAAATGGAAAATGACAGACATCAAGACAAGTCAGGCTTTTTTTTTTTTTTTTGGTGAATTTTAAGAA
>VZSZ01005511.1:756844-771919 GCA_013398815.1 Ibidorhyncha struthersii
AAGAGCCATGCTGTTCCCTGGGCAAGGGCTGGGTGACCGCCGCAGCAAGGCCACCAGGTCCACAGCACACCGGTCTCCTCCTCCACGTACGTTTGGCAAGGGCAAGGAAGCTGCGCCTAGCCAAAGACTGCTCTACCTTCACAGGTCTTCTGCATCCCTTCCAGGCTTTGCCTCCTATTTTAAGGTCATCGCTCCATCAGGGAGGTTAAAAGTAAATTTAAAGGTAGAAGATAAGATAATTAGTTTTTGGGTACGTCCACCACGTAGCCCGCGCTGTCACCTGGACCTGCTGGGGTACAGCTGGCTACAAACCTCGCTGTCTGCAAACCTGAGCTGGGCTGGCAGGAACACCCCCAGAAAGAATAGAAGCCCAGGTAGGGAGAAAGGTTTGCTTATAAACACAGCGACAAACCTTCCTTTCTGAAAGCGTGTTTATGCTTCATATTTAAACATATACCTCAAATCCAGCCTGGTGTGCAATAACACTATAATATAAACAGTGATGGTTTCAAGAGGCACCAAAACTGCAGTGATGAAAATGTTTATTTCGGTGTGAAAATATGAGCTTTCATAATATTTAGTGTGTATTTAAATGTTTGTTTCAAAATGTGTCTCGGATTATAAGGACAAATATTTTAAGAGCAAACAACTATTTAATTAAGTTTGCACACTGCGTTAATTTCATAACAAGATTTACAGAACATGTAATTCTGAGTGTTCACCTAATAAATGGTCACGAGATGAAAGAACACTCCTGCGAAGGCAGAAATAGTCAGAACTTAGATACCTGCAGTGCCTCCCCGTGGTTAGGCTTATGCTGTCCCTGCTATCGGGAGAGGGCTTCACTGGCCAAGGCACCTTCTTCTTTCAGGGGCATTGTGTATGAAGGAATTAGCTATGTTTGCTTGCATGAAGGGAGTGAAACATGTTGTGCCTATTACGCCTTGAAATAGCGACTCTTAAATCATTAAAACACGTGCTTTCGCCGATAGGCGCATTAGAATCATAGAATGGTTTGGGTTGGAAGGGACCTTAAAGATCATCCAGTTCCAACCCCCCTGCCATGGGGGAGGTTGGAAGCACCAAGAGGTGCTCCAGCGCCCGGATCATCTTCGTGGCCTCCTCTGGACCCACTCCAACAGGTCCATGTCGTTCTTATGTTGGGGGCTCCAGAGCTGGACGCAGTACTGCAGGTGGGGTCTCACCAGAGTGGAGTAGAGGGACAGAATCACCTCCCACACCCTGCTGGCCATGCTGCTTTTGATGCAGCCCAGGATGTGGTTGGCTTTCTGGGCCGCAAGCGCACGTTGCTGGCTCATGTTGAGCTTCTCATCAACTGACACCCCCTCCTTCTCCTCAGGGATAGGGGGTCCTGGTAGGTTTGCTCTGTAAGGAAGCCAATCCTTTTGGTTCCTCCACTGAAGGCCGAGCTCAGAGAGGCCAAATGAAAATGAAAACGTGTCTGTACAGCTCTGAGTGCCACACACAACCAGACACATTTAAATAGGGGATTTTCATTCTCATTACCTCAAAATTAAATAGAAGTGGTCAACTGTAAAACAGACGATGGATCAAATGTAATGGACAGTGGCTCTTCCATATGGATAGTGATTCCTCAAGAAAGTGAAGCGGTTTAGCCTCAAATACAGCTTGCATACAAATAAATAGAACCCCACACCCTTGCTAATATAGGTGATCCCATTCCATAGCAAAAGCTTGAAGACAGCATTTATTCTGAAATGACGCAAAGAGTGTATACTGCAGTCTGTAAATAAAGTATTCCCCAAGGAAAATCTGGGCAGAAATGTTAGCAATTACCACTCTGAGAGCATTTCAAATAATGAAGAGGTGTAAAAGAAATACTTGCTGCTCTCATTCTCCCTCTTCTGGTTTTCTGTTCTCATTACTGTTTCATTCCCTGACAGAAACAGACACACACATACATATATATATACACATCCATGTGATGTTATGTATACCAGAGAGGTTTGTTACCAAGGTATCTAATGACCTGAAACCTGGCAGGTCAAAGAGCATCAGCTGGACTTGTCTCTTTGTTCGGGGGAGCGCTCCGAGGGGAGGGTTCGACTTCTTGCTGCGTTTGACATCTATGCAAGAGCACGTCCTCCCTCTGCGTGGGCACTGCACGGAGAGCAGGCGCTGGGGAAGGCGGTTAAGGTAGAGGTACCTGAATTAATGACATCAGCCCCGGTACAATTTGGTTTCGCTTGGTTGTAGCTATGATGTAGGAGACGCAGAACAAAAGCTTCTCATTTTGTCTTTCAGAAGAATGAAAGGACCTTTGCCAGGCGTTTGGCCAGGCGGCGTCGTACGAGGAATACACCCGCTGGGGTCCTCCTCACTGCGAGGGTCATTGCTGACGGCTGTGATGGAGGCTACAGCTATGGGTTCGACACGTACAGAGAAAAAGTGGCTTATCAATAGGGCACAAACGCAAAATCTATGTGGTTGCTTTATATTTTCTTTATTTTTCACGTGCAACATTTAATTCCAGACGATTGTGCCTTCTCAGCCCTTCGTTCGCTCTGGTACGCTACAGAGGACGCACGCTGCTTATTCACTTTCCCAGTGGCGGAAAGCCCCTTCAGACCCCATTAGTGCGATGCGTGTTGTCAGATCTCAGCCAGGAACGTCACAATGGGAGTCTGAGCTGCCTTGGTCACTACCTGGGTAGTATGGCCACTGCCCTGGATTTAGTTGCCAAATCCTCAGAGGATTTCAAGATTCCACTGATGGCTTTTCCTCAGTGTTAATGAGCCAGTTTTAAAACTTGTCAATGGATGCAAGATCACTGCATCCTAGCAAAAATCACAGTGATAAATAAAATCGGAGCAAATTACTCACATCCTCTTAATTTTTGCACTCAATAACAGTGAAGAATTTATTTCCTGGTTAAAAAAAAAACAACCCTACCATGACAAAGCAGCTGATTTAGTATAAACACTGGTGAATGCAATGCTGGAGAAGCCCTTATGTCCTACAAAATTGAAGTCTAAATATGTGGGAAGCAGAAGCTGCTTCAGTAGCTGATGAACCATCCTACAATTAGCCAACACCACCACAATGAGTGTCAATACTGTTTGGCCAATACGGTTCATTCAGTAGAACGGCAATATTTGATGAAAGGGGGGGGCTCATTCTGCATGTCAAATTTCTTTATTTCTTTATGACATTTCAATGGCAAAGATTATACTCAAATCCAATTTTTAAAGGAAAGCCTTATTTGCAGCAAATACTGCTCTTGAACTTAATGACCAACTTGCCTTTATGTTTTGATGTAAAAACTTATTTGATGCCAATTTCTATATATTATTGGACTTAACTTCTAACTGGGTGGACCTACCTCAACTTTCATATGCAACCTATTTTTTGTCTCCCTTTGATTTTTTAAATTTATTTTAATAATGATGCACATTTCCAAACCATAAAAGAATGTTAGCGATTTTATAGAATTTGGTAGGGAAAAAAAAAGAAATACTTTATAATCAGTGTTGTAGTTACCAACAATCCCTAGATATTTTTTTTCTGATAAGTACTACCTGCCGATTTTACATGAGACATTCTTAGTCTGCATCATTAACCTCACTATGAAATACATTTCTGCCTCATACCCAATTTTATAACATTGCACAGCAAAATGATTTGGCACAGACCTCCTGCGCGGGTTAGTCAGTCAGGTCCAAGTCAATCAAGTAAACAATGTTGTAATGTATTGGATAGGCTTCACGTGCCCCAGAGACCAGTCGCTCAGAAGAAGGGGTAAGCAATTTCTGATGAATTATTTGCCTAATTAGGTCTCTACAACCAAATAGATATGATTTGATGAAAAGTAACTTCTCTATTTGAGGTCCTGTAAGTTAAGGCAAGACTAACCCAAGTACATTAAGTAATGGTAAGGCTAACTTTCCACTGAAGTTCATGTTATATTGGGTTTACTGGAGTTGTCATATGTGTATCCAGACATGTATATGAACATCCTGAGCAACTTCCAAGAGAAAGTTCTTATTTTGCCCAACTCCAGGTTAATCCATCATCTTGGTGTTATCAAATTCCTCTTATGCTTCAAGAGGCAGTTCTGTACAAAAAGGTTAGAGCAAGATTATGCTCCCAGGTTGCCCAGAGAAGTTGTGGATGCTCCACCCCTGGAAATGTTCAAGGCCAGGCTGGACGGGGCTTTGAGCAACCTGGTCTAGTGGAACGTGTCCCTGCCCATGGCAGGGGGTTTGGAACCAGATGATCTTTAAGGTCCCTTCCAACTCTAACGGTTCTATGATTCTGTGAGTAATCAGAGTTTACTTATTTCTTCTCAGGAGTGGCTGTTGGTGTTTAACACGTCGTACGGGTGTCTGCTGTGACCAGAGCAGGGGTTGCAGGACAAAGCGACTTTTGACCACCCTTTGCTCGGGACACAGCCACCCTTTTAAGGAAATGTTTCTTACCTTTTTCTTTTTGGTGAATAACCTTGAAAGTGCAAGTGCAAAGGGTGTCATGTGGCTCTTCCTCAGGAAGCCCACTATTGTTTCAGGGATGTGAGCTGCCGTGGTGTCCCCAGCGGATACCATTTCGGCTGTCACAGCGCTATTACACAGGTCACGTTATATCCTGTTACGTACGTTGGCTCCCAAAATACGGCACCTTTTTTCCTGGGAGAGGAGATTGCAGCCCCGCAGGGGAGACATGGGAGGTGGCACACCATGGGACGCAGGGTCATGGCATGGCCGGCAGCATCACCAGCGATTCCCTCCCCGGTCCCTGTTGCCGCTCTGTCCGCGGGGAGTGGAAATCGTGGGGTGCCACAGGGGCATTACAGCTGCTTCTCCAGCCATCAGTCACCGTTCCTCAGCTACTGTCACCTGATGTGAGTTCCAGCTTCCATTTACAATTCCCATTCAGCACTCAGTTTGTTATATTTTACCTTAGAGTAATGAAGGTACTTTTTAGGATGACATTAAGTAGCGATATAAAGTGACTATGCCTTACCCCTAGGGTCCCTTCATAATATGTTAGAATTTTAATATTACTGGCATTTTTTTTGTAAAAATAAAATTCTACCTTAGTTACCTTAATCAGTGAAAGATCAAACGTTTAATTAACATAAAATGTGATGTATTTCGCCTTCTGTACAGCCTGAAGGCTCCAAGTTTTTTTCCTTTCAGTATCAAAAAGCCTTCACAGTAAATCACCATACGACACTAGAAGTAAAGACATGAAAGTCTTGTTCTGTGTTATTCCGAGCCTAATTTAATTCCGAGATCTCCATTTTTTTATCGGGTGTGAAACACAGTAATTCGCTTCAAGGCAATGTAGGATAGGGCCTATGTACCACTTACATCTCACGCAACTCAGTACAGAACCTGCATGCTCTTTGCACTTGAATGCTTCCCAGCTTTTCTTAGGTATTTTTTTTTTAAAAATCGAGGGAGGTGAGGGTTTCCCCCCACCCCTATTGAGAGTACACATTTCTGAATGTTGTACAGATACTGTCTTTTACACAAATTTAGTTCCTGCTGTTGCTTCACAGATTTTTACCTATTAGCAACTTGGGTTGAGCAGAGAACAACGAAGTATTCCACTGATGAGTCTGAGGAGGTAATCAGCAGGGGCTGAGCCTCGTTAGCTGTCCCTGCATCAACAGCTCAATACGAGCTTATTTATTTGGGTTTCTAAACAAAGACCTGTGGAAAGGGTGAGGTTTGGGCTGCTCCAAGGCTCTCTTTTTCTTCTTTCTTCTTTCTTCTTTCTTCTTTCTTCTTTCTTCTTTCTTCTTTCTTCTTTCTTCTTTCTTCTTTCTTCTTTCTTCTTTCTTCTTTCTTCTTTCTTCTTTTTTTCTTTTTTTTTCTTTTTTTCTTTTTTTCTTTTTTTCTTTTTTTCTTTTTTTCTTTTTTTCTTTTTTTCTTTTTTTCTTTTTTTCTTTTTTTCTTTTTTTCTTTTTTTCTTTTTTTCTTTTTTTCTTTTNTTGTGGGATGCTGGGAAGTGGCAGCTGCTTCAGAGTGATGCTTTGGGCTCTGCAGATCAGCAGTGCAATGACTGGTGGAGACAGCCCTTGAAAACACATAAGTTATGGTAATGTATGTCAAAAACCTTTCTAACCAGACTTTTTCCTAGTTTTTTGTGCTTTAGCCTCTAATTATACCCATGCTGAAATAGCTGCTGTTGTAGGCCAAATTTGTACCAAAATTTTATTCTTCTGAGCTCTAAGTCATTTTGATATTAATGGCTTGGCTGCTTCAAACACTGCATTTGAAATGTTATGGGTACTTTATTTCTCTTCCTTGAACAAATGGCATCATGACAAGAGTCAGTAAAGCACCACTCAGCATCAGGAAGTCTCAGTAAAGCTGCTGGACTCCAAAGAACCGATTTAACTTCCAGATTTGTTATATCTCCAGAGCTGTTTTACTGGATAATAGGCTGTATTTCTGATTTAGAGACAGGTTGGGTTTCGTTTTTTTTTTTAATGAAGACTGAGTAAAAGCCCAGCAGCTTCACAGTAATGGATGTACTAAACTGTATTACAGATTTACTGGATTTAAGATAGCTAGTCTGTTTTCTCAGTGTCTCACTGTCAGTAGCTGCATCCCATTACAAACACATCAGATGAGAGAATGCCATCCAGAGAGTATGGTGTATACAGATGCTCAAAGGAGTAATGAGATGCATTCATTCATTTTCTTTCAAATAGATAACAAAGGCTAAGCAAGCAACGAAAAGCTCTCCAAATGTTTACACAGACTGGAGGAGGGGAAGGTTGAAATTGAGCTTCTGGAACATTAGGAAAATTAATTAGTAATTAGTTAACAATGCTACATGTTCACGGTCCAGGCAATAGTAACTCTGAAGATTACACCACTACTCAGCTGAACTATACCATCTTGTGGATTCCCAGGAAATTACAGTTTCAGCATCAAAATCATCTTTAGTAAGTTTGTCAGTCTAAAATTGCTGAAAGCATTGCTATTTTTTATGACTAAGTGGTGTACTACCAACAGAACACTATTAAAGCTTTTCTGGAATTTACACTTTCCACTTGTGACTTTCCAAGCCATAATAATATGTTCACATCCCACACATTCCAGTGCTTTCCAGTTATTTTACAAACTTCTAACTTGATCTGTGGAAGTTTTACAGTGAAAATAGAAAAGAGAACGATGCAAACCTCCTGTTGCTATCATTTAGGCTTTTAAATCCTGCAACAAGGAAATCAGAAAAACAAAACTTAAAAGAAATAAGGAAACAAAAAAACCACCATTAGCAATCACTTCAAGACTGGCCAGTTACGTTGTCCTTAATAAGTGCCAGAGATCCAGTACAGTTTTGTCTGGGAACTGCAGGATTTCTACATGTTTAGGTGTTTGTGGGGTTTTTGTGTGGTGTTTTCCATTGTTTTTTGTTTTGGTTTTTTTTTCTGTTCAGAAGTGATGGGAATCTGACAGGAATCTTCTGTTCATTTGATGGGAATCTGACTTTGAGTGGGACAATGCTCAATTTAGCACTCACGTTGTAGAGGATGTTTTTAAAAACCTTTTAAAATGCGGCAGCTGCTGACTTCAGCAGGGTTTCGCCAACAGCCAGGTCATAAGCTATTTGGAAAAAAAACAACCCCAAACCTTAATTTAAAAACAAAAATGCTGCAGCCATGATATACAGTTAAGAGCACTGCTGAGTACTCCGGCTGTTAAGGGAAAAAGAAAAAATACTGAGACAGGTGTTGAAAAATAAAACTACGAAGTTCAGACCAATATATTCCTAGGCTATAAAACATGGCTGGGAAAACATTTTAATGTGTTTTTCCAAGCACAGTGAATCTATTAAGTGCTAAATAGCAAAAGACCAATTCAGTTCTCATTAGTGTGACCGGGAAGGCAACTGAGAACTGAATCAAACCCAAAATAGCTGAGGCTGCTGTCCCTATCTGGGATGACGTGATCCTCAGTCACATTACACAGGTTAGACCAGGTTGCCCAGAGAAGCTGGGAGGTGTCCAAGGCCAGGCTGGATGGGGCTTTGAGCAACCTAGTCTAGTGGAGGTGTCTCTGCCCATGGCAGTGGGGTTGGAACTAGATGGCCTTCAAGGTCCCTTTGAACATAAACCATTCTATGATTACGACTATACCAGTCTAAATTCTTCAGTGTCAGAGCAAGCAAAACTTGACTGTTACGAGGACTAAACATGGCATGTCAATAACAGGGCTCCATGACGTATTATCTATTTTGTTTTTGTTTTTGTTTTTTTTTTTTTTAATCGGCACACTCTGCTCACAGAGAGATGTGAGCCATAGCAATCTCCCGAGCAGCCTTGGTAGGGGACAAGTGCACACCACAGCAAGGGAAGGAAGGCATAGCTGAATTCTGCCAGCTGTTTCTGTAACCAGTGAAAAGTGGGCGTGAGTGTTGAAAACAAGAACGCTGCCCGTGTCCGCAGATAGGACTTCCCATATTGTATTGAGTTCCAGAAAGGCTTTCTGCATGAAGGTTGTAGCTCTCAGCCCCATGACAGTGTTTATGAAACAGTCCTGGGCAGAGCCGACTATGATGATGTGAGGCCCACGGAGCCAACTCTACCTCTCTTTCCCAGGAATAGTACCAATCGCATATCTTCACACTTAGGTGGTTTAAAATATGCCTTTCATCCGATGACATGTGGACCTCGGGATTCGGGCCATGAATGACTCCTGAAAGTCCCCGTGAAAGGCAAATTGTAGAAAAGCAACCCTCTTGTCAGGAGGTTTAAATCACCTGCAGTTACACCGCTGCCTCGCTTGCTCTTGGCTACAGGCTGGCTTGTGTTATTTCTAAGCCACCGGCCACCCTACAGCTGGCCACCTGCACTCAGTCCGTTGGTTTTATGCAGAATAATAACGAAAAGGCTGGGTTGGACACCTCTTGATTTCAATCGACACCTATTGATTTAAATTGTCATTTTTCTGCCTCAGTGATGGCTAACCTGCATCCTGAGAAAAATATTATAATAATAGTTCGTTCCTATAACATCGAAAGCAATGGAGTCAAGGAGTTTCTCGCTGTATCTGCCCCTAACTGAAATACAAACTGGTGTTATAAACTTGAAGGCAGTTAGTAAAAGGAATCAAGAGAGAAAAAGCTCATAAAAGAACCAGAGAGGATTAGATTTACTCAATTACGAAACAGGTGCTGCACCCTCTTAAGAAAGAAATGTCTCAGGTGAGGCAGAGGAATAAGACAAATAAATCCATTTTCAGACAAAAAGCTAGGAAAATATTCTAGGAAATCAAGAAACTGAATGAGAAGCTGGTAAGAAAAGGTGGGAAATTCTTATAATTTGCAACTTTATATTTAACAATATAATTAATAAAACCCCAGATTTGCCATCAAGTTTTGTACTGGGAAGTTCATGATTTTATTATAATACCTAGAATTTCCGATTACCGTGCTAGTCTAGGGCCTGAAATAACACTGCAGGGTGGGTGGGGAGCAGATTCCAAAATGTGCCTATGATAAACCCGTCTGAAGCCTGATCTCTTGGGCTGCTCTGAGGATGCTCACAATTCTCAAGCAATTTGGTCCTCGTACCACCTCCAATAAAGTCCTGCCAGAACATAGAAATATCACCTCTGAGGGGTTTTTTATAGGCCACTAAAACAAGCTGGCTTGGACTGGCATGGAGACATGGAACATAGGCTTTAAAAACTACAACAAAAAAAGCATTATCAAAGGTTGCTTTATGTGAGTAATTGCAAGACTGGTCGTGTGGTTAAAAACTCCTGGAAAAACTCACACTAGACCACTGATGAGGAAGACCTTTGTTTTCTTCAAGCACACGCAAAAAGGAGACAAATATAACAAAAGAGCAATATTTACTGTACAAGTCAAGGACCGTAGTTCTCATCTTGGCTGCTGATATCATACAGCTTTACAAAACACGCGAAAACCTGGTGAGCCACGTAGCTGCAAATCTACCCCATCCTGCCTGAAATCATTGCCTCTCCAAACCTGACAAATAAACATAAAATTAATTCCCCCAAATAAAAGGGGGGGATTGACCTCAAATGTGGACACCTACAAATGCAACTTAAATCCTAGCCTCGGTATTAAGTGCTAATTTTGACCCCTATATCTTATTTTGAGATCATAAAATTAGGCTTATTGACTTTCTACTTAACACTAAGACTGTAAGGCAGTATGGCTTGAAGAAATGAAGGATAAATGTTGATATAAGTCCGCGCTTTCAATGTTGACTGAAGTATAATATAAGGAAAACAAATATTTTTGTTAACGGCTTTCCATGGTCTGAAAGATCTCCTCCATTCTTGGCAGCTGTATATAATTAGTCTCTTTTCCTGGCATGTGATGGCTGGGTACAATAATGTCAGCAAAGCAGCTATTCGGCATTCTGTACATTTTTTTTTTTAAAAAAAAAAAAAAAGAAAAGAACAGTATTAGAATAATTCTTGGCTCCCAGGACGTGGAACGCTCATTTTAAACAAATCCTTGAACATATCAGTGAAATATTAAAAGGCAGTCAAATATTAATACTATAGACATTTACGCAGGCTGGCGAGGACAGACTGGTTAGTCCGTTGCCTATCGTACAATCCTGGGGTGTGCAAGCACAGAATTAAAGCAATGAATGCCGAGCTGATTTGTAACACGTTTAAAAAGAGGATTTAAGAAACAAACAAACAAAATCTAATAAAAATTTAGTTTGATATTGGGTTTGTGAGTAGTGATACTAGGGTTCTTTATAGTATTTAACTTAATCCCATATGAATCCTGACGAAATATCCCCCCTCAGAGAGCAGTCTGTGTTCAATACACTGACACAAGAGGACTAATAGAGCTAAATAAAATAAGAGCTAATGAGGTATCCTCGTTTTGTTAGCCTGTTTTTAGTGGCTTTGCCAAGAACCACCCAGTCTTGATCAAATACTATTTCAGATCTTTATCAGTTGTCTAGAAGGAAATTAAATTATTTCTGATAAAAGCATCAGCTGACAGCAAAGTGTGTGGTGTAGCGAAGTGATGAGTCAGTTGTTCCAAATTGCTCTGAATACTTTTTGACCGAGATACGGCGTATACCGCAGCAAAACATCAACAGGAGTGGTAATGTCCCCAGACAAGCTGCTTTACTGGTTATCTTCACACCCAGTGGGAAGCTGAACTTGGACCAAAACGCGTTTTAATACAACATAGAGCTGTGCACACAGGAACGCGGCTCACACCGAGAGGGTCGCTGTTGGCATATCTCTGGGACACGCTAAGATTCTGAAAAGATATCTGCCTAATTTCCAGACTACAAAGTTCCCCAGTGCAGTGCTGATGAGAAGTAAATGGGTTCGATTGCTGCACGTAGGAATACAGGAATACCTTCCTGGAGCCGTGTGGTGACGTTTCCTTTGTATATCCTCCTAGTGAAACTAGAAACTACTTGCTGGGAAGACCCAGGCGATCTTCTGAACAGCTTCCAGCTCCACCGCGTGCCCCTGCAGGGATGACCTCAGGCAGGTGAGAAGATCAAGTCCATCTTAAAAGGACTCTGACCTCTACCATAAACGAAGCCGGGATCTGTAGATGATCCTAGAGTCATTTAGGTTGGAAGAAACCTTTAAGGTCACCGAGTCCAACCGTAAACCATCACGATGTTAAGCGTGGGCAGGATTCCAGCTGCCTGCAAGGCATAAGGAAAATGCCCAACGCCAAGTCCCGCGTCACTCAGGAGTGCGGTGCATCAAACGGGGCTTTTGTGCTCTTGCCTTCAGCTCATCAAACACACGACACACAAACCTACTCGCCACGTCTGCTGAGCTCGTAATCGGTTTCCAGTCCTGCTGCGGAATAAACTCTGTCTGTCGTAACATCGGATTATAAGCACGACATTTCTTAGGACTGTGTGTGATAATAGGTATGTATGCAATTTTCTTTCAGCTTACCCAGGAAGAAAACGGACTCAAAAACTTCTTTTCTCCCCTGTAATGCTTTTCATTACATTCATCAGCACTCCGCTTGCTTATCTGCTTTTGGTGCCTTCCAGCACAACGCTTCAGCAGCATCATTGGCCACTGCAGGCAAACCAGCGGTGGAAAGGCACTAAACGTGACAGCCAGATGTGTTGATCTGTTGACTCCGGACACTATGAGGTCGCTATTAAGACTTTGCAGTGGAGTGTGAGCTGGACGGGGCTGGGATTAGATTGCTTTTTCTATATCTGGAGGTGAAAGCCTGATGAAGTGTTGGGCTGCGTTATCAACAGAGCTGTAGGCATGACGAAAAGCGCAAAATGACCTTTTCTTCACTTTATTTCCCTTCTTACAAGCACAACACTTCCTAGCACGGCCTTAACTGTGTCTAAATTTATATGTGTTAATCTAAAAGGGGTCAAAAACTGTACCCACGCTTATGCTGATGTACCACCAGAGTAATTCCACTGCCACGAGCAGAGCTGCTCCGGACTTAGGCTAACGCAATACAAATTGCTCATTTTCCAGGAAGCAAAATGAGGGGCAGTGAGAGAGGAGAGGAGGGATCCCGTGGGATTTATCACACCGTTCCATTAACCCATTGAAAACACGTCCTGCTGACAGTCCCAGTGACAGCACAGGCAGCTTTGTGTTGGTTTGTATCTACCATAGCTGCTTCAACGTCAATGGAAAATTTTTTTCTCAGCCATTAAAATAACATTTTTCAAAAATGAAAAAGAATAAAGTAAAATTGTTCTTAAAACATCTCCAAACTTTGGCTACGGTTGAAATAGAAGCTCACGTTCAGAATATAATACAGCTGCAATGACAATGGTATAAGTATTTTTTTGCCTGAAAACGTTTTAGTTACTGAAAATTGGCTGTAAAGTTTTATATAGTTTTCTCTAAGCATTTTGATTTAGAAACCACTTCCTGAATCCTATAAAATGGAAGTTTGATATAGTGAAACACTTCAGCAATGTAAAGGTTGGGTTCTTTTCTTTCGCGGGTGGCTCGTATGTAGAAATACATCTCTGCTAGCTTTACGCCTACAGCTACAAAAGGCTTAAGCAAATTCTGTTTCCGAAACCACTTGCTGATATTTACAGTCGTCGTATTAGATCAGCGATATAATTCCAAAGATTAAATTACACGGCTTGTAAGCTGACAAATAGACATTGTTTGACTCAATATCATATGTGAGTGGCCAAATTTTGCGATGTATTATTTTGTGTTGATATAACGCAAGGGGCACGTAGCGTAATTCTGGTACGCAGTGCTGACAGGCATTTTTTGTGAGTGTCTAGAACAGCATAAGCCTGGTGCTTTAAAACCCATTGGACAGGTATTCTCCTGTTTTCTAGATATGCTATTTTCCAGAATTTTATGCAATTTGCTTACCTCAGATGTGCGGCATTTAAAAGGCTGATGTTGATTTTTTAATACATTTGAATTTGCCTGCTTTTGCAGTAGCATTTTTAATTTTGACAAGTGAGAGAAGAGCCCGGAGGCAAGGGCAAACTGCGGGCACAGAAAAGCTTCAACATCTTTAGAACAGGATTGTGTCTGTTCCACACACAAAATCCTCGGTTAACGATTCATTCTGACCTATTCATTAATGAACTGGCCAAAGTCCTTCCAGGGGCTGTCAGAATGCCCACCGTGTTTCTCAGCGCTGTGTTTTCGACTTGAAGCTCAAATTTAGCTGGCAGACGTGAAAAATGCCATGGAGTGAGAAAAGCCTCTAGCGATTAAGCCACGGCGAACGCTCGCAGAGTTATTCTAGCTAAGGCTGACGTTAACTTACGTTGGTAATCCTCCTCCTCCACCCCATATATTCTTTTTTTCTTTGCGAATACGGTATTACTGTTGTTTTCTGCTGACTTTAAACACCTCATCTAAACTGGGGGCATTTCTGTGATACAAATAAAGAAGCCACCAAGACAGGCGGGGCTGCCTTTCGAGGAGACCCAGTGAATTGCTCGCTGCGGGCAAGGCTCGATGCACGCCTGTAGATGGAGTTAAATATCAAAGAACTGGTGCAGACCTCAAGAGCGTTACGGGATCCAGGCAGTCAGACAGGACCCATGATCCCTTCTTAGTTGTCGCGTCGGTTTACCGTCCAAGCTCCTTGCAAGAGGGAAGGAGACGTTTCCTCTAAGAATAATTTGTAGGTAAACTTGCTGTCTCCTACTGAGCCAACTAGCACAGCGAGAAAAAGCGGAGCGCTTTCAGGCACAAAGGTGCCTTCTCCAGGTCGGCAGCAGATACTTACAAAACTAAATGCAGCTGAGTCCGAGAGGAAAGGTCCCCCCGAGACAACAGCGCTGGCACGGGGTGGCCGTGCAGGGAGGAGCGCTGGGCGCCAGGCTTCCCAAGCTTCCCGGCTGGCTGCGGTGCCCACGGGGGTCGGGGTTGGCCGCGGGCGTGAGGCTCCGTCGTCTAAAGAAAACGGGGGTTTGCAGGAGTTAGTGGCTTGAAGTGTCTCTTTGTGCTGGATGACAACAGCATCCAGGGACAGGAACCACTGCTTCTGCCTTACTAACCACTTCTAGTCAAGACTCCTGCTAATGTTTATTTGATCTCCCGTTTTTCATCATATCCAGGGGAATAGGGGGGGAACAAACCGCTGTTGACACCTTACCATAGAACGGTTTGAGTTGGAAGTGACCTTAAAGACCCTCTAGTTCCAACCCCGCTGCCGCAGGCAGGGACACCTTCCACTAGACCAGGTTGCTCAAAGCCCCGTCCAGCCTGGCGCCCCCCCCNCTGGCGCCTCCACAAATCCTCACAGGTCTCCCAACTCCACATTACTCGTACCTTCTCCCTGTTTCTTTTCACCTAACTTCTCTCTTTTCTCACTTTTCCACGTTGGAAAACCCACCGCCAGGTTCATTAACTACCTCACAAGGATAAATAAACTGTATTTGCTGATTTGTTACACGGCTATGCTGGATTTACCTTGTCAGCTTAATTGCTGCCTACAGGTTGGCCGACCGCCGCGTTTACATCCTTGCTTGCCTTTAAAAGTTAACAAATTCAAAATTAAGACTTTCGCTTCCACCGGCACCGCTGGCTTCGGGGCCGTCCCTGCCCTCACGCTTGGCGGTGACCGCGGGCA
>VZSZ01005511.1:773010-826468 GCA_013398815.1 Ibidorhyncha struthersii
GCTGCTGCCGCTGCTGCTGCTGCTGCTGCTGCCGCCGCTGGGCGCCGCCGCGGAGCCCCGCCAGGTCTTCAAGGTGCTGGAGGAGCAGCCGCCCGGTACCTGGGTGGGCACCATCGCCACCCGCCCCGGCTTCACCTACCGCCTGAGCGAGCACCATGCCCTCTTCGCCATCAACGCCACCTCGGGCGCCCTGCACACCCGCGCCACCATCGACCGCGAGAGCCTGGCCAGCGACGTGGTGGACCTGGTGGAGCTCTCCAGCCCGCCCACCTACCCCAGCGAGGTGCGGGTCCTGGGGCTCGACCTCAACGACAACGCGCCCGTCTTCCCCGACCCCTCCATCGTGGTGACTTTCAAGGAGGACACGGGCAGCGGGCGCCAGCTTATCCTGGACACGGCCACCGATGCCGACAGTGGCACTAATGGTGTAGACCATGGCTCCTATCGCATCGTGGCCGGCAATGAGGAGGGCCGGTTCCGGCTCAACATCACCCTCAACCCCAGCGGCGAAGGAGCTTTCTTGCACCTGGTTTCCCGGGGTGGGCTGGACCGGGAGGCCACCCCCACCTACCAGCTGTTGGTGGAAGTGGAGGACAAGGGCGAGCCCCGTCGGCGGGGGTACCTTCAGGTCAACGTCACCGTCCAGGACATCAATGACAACCCACCCATCTTCAGCCAGACTCTTTACCAGGCGCGAGTGCCTGAGGATGCGCCTGTTGGGGCCAGCGTTCTCCAGGTGGCTGCAGCTGATGCTGATGAAGGCACCAATGCTGACATCCGCTACCGCCTGGAAGGAGGTGATGGTGGCGGCGGTGGTGGTGGGGAGGGGGCTGGCAGCCTTCCGTTTGAGGTGGACCCTGAGAGCGGGGTGATCCGCATCCGGGAGCGCTTGGACTATGAGATGCGACAGCAGTACTCGCTGACGGTGCAGGCCATGGACCGAGGGGTGCCGGCGCTGAGCGGCCGGGCTGAGGCCCTCATCCGCCTGCTCGACGTCAATGACAACGAGCCCCGGGTGAAGTTTCGCTACTTCCCGGCCACCTCCCGCTTTGCCTCTGTGGATGAGAACGCAGCCCCTGGCACGGTGGTGGCCCTGCTGACAGTGAGCGACGCTGACTCCCCCGCGGCCAACGGGAACATCTCTGTGTCGATCCTGGCGGGAAACGAGCAGCGGCACTTTGAGGTGCACAGCAGCAAGGTACCCAATCTCAGCCTGATAAAGGTAGCAGCCGCGTTGGACCGGGAGCGCATCCCGGCCTATAACCTTACGGTGGCGGTAGCTGATAACTACGGGGCCCTGCCGCCACCCCCAGGCTCTCCGCCTTCTTCCCTTTCCCCCGATGGGGTGGTGGCAGCTCCCGTGAGCCGCTCGTCAGTAGCTAGCCTGGTGATCTTTGTGAATGACATTAATGACCACCCCCCTGTCTTCGGGCAGTCGGTCTACAGGGTGAACATCAGTGAGGAGGTGCCCCTGGGCAGTTACGTGCGGGGCCTGAGCGCCACAGACCGTGACTCGGGCCTCAACGCCAACCTCAAATACAGCATCGTCTCGGGTAACGAGCTTGGCTGGTTCTGCATCAGTGAGCACAGCGGGCTGGTCACCACGGCCGGCCCCGAGGGCGGCACCACTGGGCATGCTGCTGGCACATCTGTCTCCAGTGGGCTGGACCGGGAGACTGCTTCTCAGGTGGTGCTCAACATCAGTGCCCGCGACCAGGGGGTGCAGCCCAAGTTCTCCTACGCACAGCTGGTGGTGACCATCCTGGATGTCAATGACAACAAACCTCGCTTCAGTCAACCTGAGGGCTACCGGGTGTCCCTGGCTGAAAACTCCCCGTCGGGAACCGAGCTGCTGGTCCTGAGCGCCACAGATGGGGACCTGGGGGATAATGGGACTGTCCGCTTCTCCCTGCAGGAAGCTGAGCCGGCGCTGGCAGCGGTTGGTCCCTCCTCGGTGACCCCTCGCCAGATTTTTCGCTTGGATCCCATGTCGGGCAAGCTCAGCACCGTCTCGCAGCTGGACCGGGAGGAGCAGGCTCACTTCTCCCTGCAGGTCCTGGCCACTGATTTAGGCTCTCCTCCCCTTTCTTCGGTAGCCCGAGTTAACGTGACTCTCCTGGATGTGAATGACAATAGCCCCGTGTTTTACCCCGTTCAATATTTTGCCCACATCCAAGAGAATGAGCCAGCTGGAACCTATGTGACCACAGTGTCTGCCACGGACCCTGATCTGGGACCCAATGGGACGGTTAAGTACAGCATCTCAGCTGGAGACACCTCCAGGTTTCAGGTCCATGGCCAGACAGGGGTCATCACAACAAAAATAGCCCTTGACAGGGAGGAGAAAACTGCTTACCAGTTGCAGATCGTGGCCACCGATGGTGGCCATCTTCAGTCGCAGAACCAAGCCATTGTCACCATCACTGTCCTGGACACCCAGGACAATCCACCTGTTTTCAGCCAGGGCATGTACAGTTTTGTTGTCTTTGAAAATGTTGCCCTAGGTTACCACGTAGGTACTGTTTTTGCTTCCACCATGGACCTCAACACCAACATCAGTTACCTTATTACGACAGGTGACCAAAGGGGCATGTTTGCCATCAACAGAGTGACGGGGCAGATCACCACAGCCAGTATTATTGACAGGGAGGAGCAAGCGTTTTACCAGCTGAAGGTGGTCGCTAGTGGTGGGGCGATAACCGGAGATGCTATGGTCAATATAACTGTCAAAGATTTAAATGACAATTCCCCACACTTTATCCACGCGGTGGAAAGCGTAAACGTGGTTGAGAACTGGAAAGCTGGGCATACCATATTCCAGGCCAAGGCTCTTGATCCTGACGAAGGTGTTAACGGCGTGGTCCTTTACAGCCTTAAGCAAAACCCAAAGGGCTTATTTTCAATCAATGAGCAAACAGGTGCCATAAGCTTAATAGGGCCGCTTGACATAAATGCCGGGTCTTACCAGGTTGAAATCCTGGCCTCGGATATGGGGGTGCCGCAGCTGTCCTCTAACTTTATCCTGACTGTCTCTGTCCATGATGTAAACGATAACCCGCCTGTGTTTGACCAGCTTTCCTATGAAATTACCATTTTGGAGTCGGAGCCTGTGAATTCCAGGTTCTTTAAGGTGCGGGCTTCCGACAAAGACTCGGGAGTGAACGGTGAAATAGCTTATAGCATAATAGAAGGAAATACTGGGGATGCCTTTGGCATATTCCCAGATGGTCAGCTGTATATAAAGAGTGAACTGGACCGTGAACTTCAGGAAAGGTATATTTTACTGGTTGTTGCCTCTGATAGAGCAGTAGAGCCACTCAATGCTACCGTGAACGTTACTGTAATTCTGGAGGATGTAAATGATAATAGGCCCCTGTTCAACAGTACCAACTACGTGTTTTATTTTGAAGAGGAGCAGAGAGGTGGGTCGTATGTAGGTAAAATAAATGCTGTAGATAAAGACTTTGGGCCAAATGGTGAAGTCAGGTACTCATTTGAGCATATGCAGCCGGATTTTGAGCTGAACACGGTAACCGGGGAAATAAGAAGTACTCATCAGTTTGACAGAGAAGCCCTTATGAGACAGAGGGGAGCTGCAGTATTTAGTCTCGCGGTAATAGCAACAGATCAGGGGTTGCCAAAACCTCTAAAGGATCAGGCAACTGTACAAATCTACATGAAAGACATCAATGATAACGCCCCCAAATTTTTGAAAGATCTCTACCAAGCTACTGTATCAGAATTGGCAGCAAATCTGACACAGGTTCTGAGAGTTTCCGCCTCAGATGTTGATGAGGGGGTTAATGGATTGATTCACTACTCTGTAATCAAGGGAAATGAAGAAAAGCAGTTTGCAATAGACAGTAGCACAGGCCAAGTGACCTTAGTAGGCAGACTAGATCATGAAGCTACCGCGTCGTATGCGCTTGTCATCCAAGCGGTAGACTCTGGAGCAGTTTCCCTAAGTTCAACTTGCATGTTGAGCATTGATGTATTGGATGAAAATGACAACAGTCCTTCCTTCCCTAAATCAACCTTGTTAGTGGATGTCTTGGAAAATATGAGAGTCGGTGAACTTGTGTCATCTGTCACTGCCACCGATTCTGATTCAGGTGACAATGCTGACCTGCACTATAGCATTACGGGGACAAACAATCACGGGACCTTTAGCATCAGTCCCAACACCGGTAGTATTTTTCTTGCAAAGAAACTGGACTTTGAGACGCAGTCTCTGTATAAGCTAAATATAACGGCAAAAGACCAAGGAAGGCCACCACGGTCATCTACAATGTCAGTGGTAATACACGTTAGGGATTTTAATGACAACCCTCCTAATTTTCCACCAGGGGACATCTTTAAATCTATTGTTGAGAACGTTCCTGTTGGTAGCTCTGTCATTTCCGTGACTGCTCACGATCCAGATGCGGATATTAATGGGCAGCTAACATATGCAATCATTCAACAGATGCCAAGGGGTAATCATTTCCGTATAGATGAAGTGAGAGGGACAATATTTACCAATGCTGAAATAGATCGCGAGTTTGCTAATCTCTTTGAGTTAACAGTCAAAGCCACCGACCAGGCTGTTCCCGTGGAGTCCAGACGATTTGCTTTGAAGAATGTGACCATTTTGGTGACGGATCAAAATGACAATGTTCCCATGTTCATATCGCAAAATGCTCTCGCTGCTGACCCCTCGGTTGTGATCGGTTCGATCCTAACGACGATTATTGCTGCAGATCCTGACGAGGGTGCCAACGGAGAAGTGGAGTATGAAATAATCAATGGAGATACCGAAACCTTCATTGTGGATCGCTATAGCGGAGATTTAAGAGTAGCGTCAGCTTTGGTGCCTTCGCAGCTCATATACAATCTCATAGTTTCTGCCACGGATCTTGGCCCTGAAAGGAGAAAATCCACCACCGAGATGACGATAATTCTGCAAGGGGTTGACGGGCCTGTCTTCACTCAGCCGAAATACATAACCATCTTAAAAGAAGGTGAGCCTATTGGGACAAACGTCATATCTATCGAAGCGGCGAGTCCGCGGGGCTCCGAAGCTCAGGTGGAATATTATATTGTGTCCGTCCGATGCGAAGATAAGAGTCTTGGGCGCCTCTTCACCATCGGGCGCCATACTGGTGTCATCCAGACTGCTGCCATTTTGGACAGGGAGCAAGGAGCGCGGCTCTACTTGGTGGATGTTTATGCCATTGAGAAGTCATCTGTTTTGCCCCGCACGCAACGAGCAGAGGTAAAACTTTTATTCAGTAATTATTTACCTGTTTGCTTTCGAAGGTGCTAAAAGCTTTAACCATGGGCATTCTGGAGTTTTGCATGCCTTCTCATTTTAGCAATCGCTAATTATTTTAAGTCTTTGTATTCCTGTGTGAATTATAACTGAACTTCTTTCACTACGGTCATCGTGTCAGTATTTGTCTGAGAACTGACCGGCGGGGGATTGTTCTCTGAACAGCGCATCCAGTGTCTCAGGTCTTGGATGTGCTTAGCATCCCTGCCTGGTTAAGTCCCTCAGATAGGTCTCCTCATTTAGGTCACTTCCTTACCCTCACTGATGAGTGTGAGAATGGTCTTGTTTCTGTTCTTGGATGTGACAGACGGTAAAAGTGTAACATTTTAGCTGTCAACTTTCCTTATCACAAAGCCATTTGCCTTGACTGAAGGGCCTTTGAATGTTCTCTGTGTGACGAGAGGTGTGGAAAGGGGGGAAAACAGGTTGGAAACATCAGCTGTGAAGTGCAAAATGTTTTATTTGCTCTGTCTGGTAATTGAGCCACAGAGCTGATCGCTTACACCATTCCTGCTGTCTTCTGTGGGAATACTGAGAAGCCTACTGTGAAAGGGAGCCTCGTGTTTGTTTTAAGTTGCACCGACTTCTGGAGCTGCCTTCTGCGCTTCCCTATGAGCCGTTTTTACTTGCAGTTCCTGGAAGTTTGGGGCTGGCACCGCTGAGTGCGTCAGCCAGTGGAGGATGCTGGTAGCGCGTTGCGGTTCAACCATTTCCCTCGCCCGCTGAACAGATTACCTTAATATTGCCTCGTCCTACGCATCCCCGGCGTTACCCCCTGCTGTGCTTCTTCTTGGGAATTATCTCTTGGTTTTGAGCCACCAAGGATACTGTGGTGGTTTGAGTTTGTTGGTTTGTTGGTTTTTTTTCCTCTTTGATTTTAGCAGGTGTGGTATTTCTAATTCTTACTTGGCAGCTGTAGCTTTTTCGCTTCATAGCCACTTTTTTCTTGTTTTACAGTAGTTTAAGTTTGATCTGTATAGGTACGTAACCTCGCTCTCCTATACTGGCAGTGACTGATGCTCTACGAAGTAATTGTTGGGCAGGGAGTTTGAGCACTGTTCAAACTCCAAGGCTTCTTAGCGGGTATGAGAGAGCTCATCTTAGTGTGTGTGCGCGATGTGCTACCGATGATCGTGTTTGGAAGAGCAGTAATGTATTGGAAGATGACCTGTTCTGGTAGCGCTGCTGGCTTAAATAATTTGTGCTATTTTTATGAGAAGATTCCTGTTGTATAGGTCTTTGCACCCCTGCTAGGACTTTGTAAAAGATTAAATCTTTATCACTTTTCTTCTTCTGTTATTATGTCATATTTTGCCTTGACGGACAATTGTTTTGAGGGTTAAGCCTTTGTCAGTGGGTATTTGGATCATAATCCTTCAACTTTGAGTCTGCCTGCATGACCAAAGAGTTTTTTTGACTGGAGAAGGACTCACAGGAGATCCTATGGCTGGAACAGCCTCACATGTTGTAGAAGTGTTTAATGTGAATATTTGGTAAGCAGGGAAGAGAACAACCATTGAAACTTTTAAACAAATCTTACATTGTTGAATACAAACCACTCCTGAAATTAAAAGCAAATGTTTTATTCTGTAAAGAACGTTGAAAGCAATAGTTGGGAGCTGGGATTTCATATTACTGGTTGCATCTTTATAGCTTCTAAAATGCTTCTTCTCCCAAACGTTAATTAGCTCACTGTGCTTCTTCAGAAATATATTGTAAATTATAATCAGCTATCAACTTTAAAAAACATAACCATATGTAGTCTGTCTCTTGACTGATTTAATTTCTCTGGAATGGCTTTTGCTGTCCCACACTTGAACAAGAACTGCTACAATAAAATTCTTTGTGCAAGCTGACTGTCAGTGGGTGCTGAATAAGCAATGCAGCTTTTTTCCATGTTGCTTTTGGATGTTAACTTTTTTTTTGCGCACTGGAGTAGCGGTTTGAGGTATTGAGTGCGCACATTCCAGTCTTATGAGTTTACTGCCAAACTTCTTTCATAAAAAACCCGAAATAACCAACACCTGAGTACGTGAAAGTTATCTCTCACCTTTGGAAACACACCTTCAAACACACTGATAATGAAGTCTTTGTGCATCAAATGTGTAATTCAAAAGGTTTAATGTTTTATTCCAGTCCTCATTTTTAAGGTGCTGGTTTGAGGGTTGGTATAACCAGAACACTGACGAGGGACAATGAATGTGCATAAACCTGTAGAATATATAAAGTCACAAAACTTAGTGGTGTTCTGCACATAATGTCGTTGTACATGGCATGATGAAGACTGACTGATTTTTAGATTCCCCCCATGAGAAGTAAGTTGTAAAGCATTGATGTAGGTGTGCAGGCAAAACCTAATAGGTCTGGTACCACTACAGCTGACAGTTTTCTGAGCAAATAAGCTGTGTGGATATGTCTCGTTTGTTTGTTTTCTGGGTTCTTTGTAGAAAAAAAAACCCTTGGGTATTGTATATTTTTTTTCTTTCTTCTCTTAAGAAGAGTATGTTGGGTTGGGTTTTTTTTCTGAATCGGGTTAAAAAAGGAAAAAAATAGTAATGGGATATGCTTAACAACTTCTCCATTCTTCTTCCCTGCCCGCTACACCTTCTGCCCTGATGCCAGACATCATCTTAATTGCGCTGAGGCATGCCAGTGAACCACTGAGTGCCCGGAGCCACCCAGCCTGAAACTTGCTGGCGGAGATTGACGAAGAGAGCAGGAGTAGCAAGGAAGTTAATAGATCTTTTGTCTGATGTTCGCTTTCGGAATAGTTTTGGGTGGCAGATACGTGGTGTGAAATGAGATATTTACAGCTTCGAAACAGTGGCTAGGCTTTGTCTGGCCCGCAGGCAGGATAAAAGAAGAGCAGGCTTGTGTGAAACCACTTACTCTAGAAGTGAATCAATCCTTGTCCTTGGGAAATGGTGTGATTTTTCTTTTATTATTCCCCCCCCCAAATTCTGTCACTGAACTCTACTTTNAGTGAGAAAGTCTCTTTCCAGTCTTTCTCATCCATCCCTGGGCTTTGCCCTGTAGGATCAGACTACAGACCCACTGACTGTGTGGCTACCGGGATGGTATGCTAGCCCTTTTCCCAAGAAAGGGGCCGAGGGAAGAGCCGAGCAAGGGCAGGACTGTGGTGAATCCCCTCCTGAACCCAAAGCAGCTGACCTGCCTTGAGGCCAAAGAGTTACATTGTATTTTCAGTAAAGCAACAGCAAAGAGTTTAGAAAACAAAGGACAGTTTATTTACAGTTTGTGGCTTATTATTTATTTTTTTTTTAGCAGTGGGTTTCATATTTGTGTATGTTTCTGTGCTTGTTACTATATGGAGAGAAAAAGTGTGTGTGTGGGGGTCAGAAAAGTGCAAGTTGTGAGGTAAAGCTTTATGCTCAAAGTACCAAATACTTTGAGATTTGCAAAGAAATCCCAAGTGCTTGTTCCATTGTGTTTTACAGCTAAGTGGCGTGATTTTGGATAGTTATTATTGAATTTGAAAGCTTTCTTTTTATTATTTCGGACTTTTAGCCTGTTTCTGTGTAATCTACAGTGACAAACCAGATGATTTGACGTGTGAACGTGTCCTGTGATCAGTCGTAGTTTTTTTCCCCCTCTTGTACTGATCATTAGGTGTTACACTAGTCTCCTCAGATAAGAAAAAAATAATGTAGGTGTCCTGAAGGAGCACTTCTGTTTGCCATTTTATGCCTTTTTATATGTTTCTGCTGAAAGAAAAATCTCAGCAATCACTTGGCCCCTTTCTCTTGGCTCTCCAACGTAAATTCTCTTTTAACCTCTTCAGGCAGGGCTGAGGGTTTCACCATTGTGATTTTATATTTAATAGAGGATGACTAATGCGTATTGGCATCACTTGGAAACCATGTGACGTTATTCAATCCTGCCTCCCAAAACAATGGTCGTATGCTGTGGGATATTTTGGGCGGTCGGATGTTGTACCCTGTTTCTCGGCTGGCAGTAGTAATAGGAACCCAGGGACAAGACCTCATCTTCTGTGCTGTGTTACTAGGGATTAAGGGGAATTAGACAGGATCTCTAGTTTGCATGTTTAACCCTTCAGTGGATGGCGTCCTTGAAAGGAGCAGTGGGTTTGATAGGGACCAGTGGTGCCAACGTGTATATCGTGTATGGCAACGGTTTGGGAGGTGAACTACTTGTTCAGTTAAACATCTTTCATATACTTTAAATAAGTTCATAGTTTTCAAGGAAGAGGGAGAAGGGTACAAACGAGGAAAGCGTATAAACTTTAAATGAAAGATTTACTGAGGGTGTTGATTAGAAAATGGAAATGCTTGGAGAGGCAGATCAATGATCCCAGTAGCAGTTTTTACCTGTGGATGTTAACACGCTCTCAAAAGAGGGGTGATTGTCCTCATTTTCAGACAGGGAGACGTGAGGCGCTGAGTTTTCTTCTGTATTTGTACAATTATAGCTGCGTTTCGTGCTACATTTCACAACTGGCACTATTGAGGAGCTTGGGCTGCCAAGTGGGGGGAGGCTTCTATCTCCCAAATCCATAGTCTAGGAAAAAAGTGTTCTTTAATTTGGCAAGATGTGGGGATTTCAGGCAGTGCAGACTATTGGCGTAGTAAAGATCTGGAAGTTAATGAAGACAGGCAGAATAAATGGCCCTCTCCTCCTGGAAAGAAAATCATAGGACATTTCACCTTGACTCAGTGTGAACCGCAGCCGTGGCCATAAAACCACCATCGCACGATGTAACTTGTTGATGTGGAGCTTCTTGGCTCAGCCCAGCCTAGGTCCTGTGGCTGAGCTAGCTCTGAGCCCCTCCTGCACCCCGCGGGTCCTGGTGGGACCTAGGAGGGAGGTGGAGGTACTCAAAAACTGTCTCCTCCGTTGCATGTATCTGGCGCAGAGCTCCAGAAACCTGGACTAAGGAAGGGAAGATCCTGCTAAGCAGGAGTGACAGAATAGGTTGCAGGAGAGGCCGGGACGATGCATCCCTTGTGCTGTTTGGGCTGGGTACAGCGTCAGGGATGTGGGGCCAGACCTAACATCCCTTCGAGAGAGGGGAAAGGGGTGAATTTGGTGGGACAAAACTTTGAAGGTGTTGCTTTTCTAACCAAGCTGGCTAATGGTGGAGCGCTTTAAAATTAGTAAGAGAATTTGAAAACCCACTTCAGAGAAGTCTTATCTGGCATGTCTCGTATTTACCAGTACAAATCAGAACAATGGGGTACTCCTTGTATTCATACTATTTATAAAGTGTTTTATTCTTTAGTGATACATGGCACATTAACTGTAGCTTGACAAAGGAAACTACTTACGAAATGTTTGAGTAAACAATGAAAATCTGCTGCCTTGTCCCAGCTCCAAAGCCAGTTTTATTTTTTCTTTCTAGTGCTGATATTACTAATTCTGAGAAACATGTAATTACTTAAGTTATTGCTGTCATTTGCACTGATCTGAAAAGGGATCTCTAAGCTCTCCTTGAACTAGAGTGGGAGATGAATGTGCCTTATGTTGAAAACTGTTCCAAACCAATTTGTGGGTTCTGGTTCAAAGTTGTCCCTTTTTCCATCCTCTCTAATTTCTTTAATGATTCTGCCTTCCTAGGTTTTCTTAATATCTAGAATTTCTTATTTCTTTGCTATTTTAGCAGCCTCTGGGCATTTTTGCATGTGAGGTCACTTCATAATTTTTATGTTAAAAATCACTAGACTTTAAAAACAACATTCTTTATTATGGAAAATATTATTTTTTCATGTTTCTCTAATGCAAACACTAGAAATAATAGCCAAAAACAGAGCAAAATTTTCATGTGCTTGTTTTTGCTAAGTGTTAAATTCTTCATACAAATCTCTAAATGATTCTTGGGTTCTATCGATGTTAATAAGCGAGTCGTTTTCCATGTAAAATGATATCCCCTCCTGCCCCCCCGCGAGCTGCTGTAGTGCAGGTTTCTTTCCACACGTTAGTGTTAGGTGGCGCAGTCGGTGGCTGTTCATTCAGGAGAACCACAGAAGTTGGTCACCAAAGCCTGTCTGTCCTCTTGGCGTCTCCAGCTCTCATCACCAGCTTTACTGGGGTGAGACTACGTTATCGTTGGCTCGTCAAATTTTTGCTGTTGTCTTTCCCCCCTCCCGTTTCCTGTGCGTGTCTTGAACTTTGAGACTGCATCTCATCAGAGGATGTTTGTACCCTTTTGACTGATGGAAGGAGGCTCCAGACGTTTTCCACGGTCTCTTCTGAGTCTTCTCAGAGGTTGGATTTTGTTAAACCACCACTCCAAGGGCCGCTTCCCCCCCCTCCAATAACAAGGTGCCTGTTCAATTCGTATCAAAGCAACCCCGTAGCATGACGTAGTTCTACTGGTATAGTTTGTTTTAACTGTGTCTAGACTAGGGAGGAGCATTACTGTTAAGTCAGTTTGGTTTCTTACCCCTCTAATAGTGTCTGTGCAAAACCTGTGTGTAGAAAAGCCCTAATACTCTTGGGTTCTAATTAGGAAAGAAATTTACGGTGACTAAAACTGAAGTAAAACAAAGAGTTTTCCTAGCGTATTCTCATAGTTAGGAAAAGTGATGCCAGATCAGTATGGTACATCAGTACCATACTGATTTGTTTCAGGAAATTTATAGCCCTACTTCACTTTGCCAAGAATAATACCAGATCTGTTAGAGAAACTGTGTCTTTGTTTTACTACGATGTTTCTCTCTATTCTAATAAATCTTATTTTTAATTAGACCCTTAGTCTAGACTGTCACCCAGGTTTGTTTTTGTAGTGATCTGTTTTTGTTTACTTCCTCAGAGCAATAACATACCAAAAGGACAGTAGAACAGATGGAAACTGATAGCTATGATTGCACTGTAAAAATACATATAGTCGCATTAGTTAATGCAAAAGAATTTCAAAGAGCCCATTATGAAGTGGTAATTTATGTGCCAACAGCTTATGCACAAAGTAATGAAAACAAGCGTTTGCTCTAGCATTTTGTATTCTGCCGTCTTCGCTCATATGCACTGTTACTAGGCCGTTGCTTGTATTGACATAGTGATCTTCAATTAGCGTATAAGGGTTCTACTATATTTAACGCAGCCGTGCAGATGCGCAGCTCTGCAGACAGAAAGGTATGCTCGTGGTGAAAACATTCAGCAGCCTCTGAGGCTCAGACAGACAGAAGGAGCTTTGGGGGCTCCTTCTTCTGGAGAAGAGCACCTTCTCGCGGTGCATCACCTTCGCCCTCTCTCTACCCTGTGGCCTGGAGGTGGCATCCCCTGGCCAAGTTTGGGTTTCCCGCAGTGGCCGTGCGAGGGAAGCGAACTCTTAAGAGCTTTATGTAGTCAGTCTGGATCATCTAATAGAGCTGAAACATGAAGAAAGGATTTGTCTCGCAGATCTTTCAGTGAAACAAATAGGAATAGCTTTGAGATGTGCCATGTGGTACATCGTATGTGAAGTATCATCAGCATTAACACAAAATCGTAATTTTCTTGATTTCATATATCCGCATTTTCCAGCCTCGTGGCTAGCTGTGCTCATCTAAATATGCACTTACATGCACGTGTCAAAATAATTCTCTCTCCAGCCTGTTGTCGGATGTGCTTGGAAAGCAACCAAACTGGGTCAGGACACGCTGTAGTTTTCTCCGTGGGATCTGCCTGTACCATTTCCAGTTCTCACCAGCTGCCTATCTGGACTGCTCTGGAGCAGGAGTCAAACCCCACCTTGCCGTTACGAGCAAAGACATGTGGAAAATCCAAGGGAAGTGTGGCAGTGTGAGTCTTTGTGTTAGCTTTTTTAGGAGATTCAGAAGGGAAATAAGAAGGATGCACTTGTTTCTTCCATAGTATCTGTGACACAAGATGGGTGATGAAGGTTCAGAGCAAAGTTGTGTTTGGTGTGTGCACCATGGCGCACGTGTGCCCGTGTTGCGCTGCAGTATGCCCCCAGTAACCTGAACTCTGACTCTTATATATATATATATATTTTTTAATAAATTTAATGGCATAATGTTTCAGGGGTTGACATTGGTAGGTGTCTTCTGGGCCTCTGCTGCCTACTGCTCCAGCATGGCAGGAGGACCAGTGCTCCTGCCTCCCCTGGGAGCTGGGGTTGTGGACTGGAGCTGTACGTCTTAATCAATTCTGTATGAACGGCACTGATAAAACTGATGAGCTGGAGACTTTCTTTACAAGTTACTTTTGACTTGTTTCCAGGCCCTTAGTTGGATATCTCTTTCATGGGGCGGTTTGTTAGTACGGAGTATAATGGTCACTGTCACCGCTGGGAACGAGGAGTGGATTTCTGAGCTGTGCTATGAGAGTGACCGCTTCTGGGGGGTCTCCATCACAGCTTCGCGATGCGTTCCTGTCCTTTCTCCTTGGAGAGCGGAGCTGGACCAGCGCTGCGGCACCCGTGTGCACGTCCTGCCGGTGGGAGCAGGGTCTGGAGTCCTGCCGGTGGCTTTCTGCCAGGCGTCGGATGCGGAGCTGCGCTGGGCTGATTCATAGCTCTGCCCCGATAGAGCTGCTGACGTGAGTTTAACATCTACTATGAAGCCAAGAATGAACAAAAGACAACTTTTCACCCAGTGAGTTATCCTAGTGAGTGCTAGTTTTAGTTATAAAATCATTTAAGTTTTTCTTTATGAATCCCTTTGGAGGAATATTGATTTTTAATACTTTTGAAGCCTTTTCAAGATGCGTTTTTGTCTAGAATATGAATGAGTAAAATCTTTTACAATTTTTACAAATTTTACAATGTATTTTTTACAAAATATTTTACAATATTTACAGTTCTAAGCAAGCGCTTCATATCTGGTCCTCTTTGGGTTTTTAGGCGAAAATTTTACTTTTGGTAGCTGTGACACTTCTTGAAATATAATCCAGGAGAAGACTGTTAATTCTAAGAACGTGTATGCGATGTTTCACCTACCCAAATCTGTAGTCCTCTTTAAGCTATGTTCAGAATTGATATCCTGCATATGATTTTAAATAGCATCCAACGCTAGATAACGCTGAAATAAATTCAGCAATAAGGATCGGCTATCAAAACACCAATTTGATGCGTAGCATCCTGAAGCAGCTGGGGAGAGAGAAAAAAAAAAAAGTTCATATCATGGGGCCTGTATGTATATTAAGATTAAAAAAGCACTATTTAAAGCTTTCAGCCAGAGGTGTGGGTTTGCCACAGGCACTGTGGAGAGGAAAATACGTGATTGTTTCCCTTGCAGCGTACCAGGAGATAAATTGTTCCTTGGAGGGCTAGAGAGAAAGCTGAGCTGAGGGCTTTTCATGTCAACTCCTTTTTGGATCATTTTTGATAAATTAAGAGAATTCTACCGAAATAGTTCAGAGGAATAAATAAGATGCCTGAGCTGTGGTACACATCTGTAGTTTATGTGCTTCAAGCTTGAATTTTCCATAGGGGTTTTCTTCTATATTACACTTCAGGTTTCCTGGTGCTTTTCCCCATTCCCCATTCTTTATTCTTGTCAATACAACAAATCTTTTTAATCCATCAAAATGTCATGCTGCCTGAAATACGAAGACATGTTGCAATTACAAGGCTGTTTAGAAACAGAAGGCGAACTCAGTAGTTTATTGCACTTACTTATTTCGAGACCTGCATTTTTGTTTGTGTGTATTTAAATGACTTTACTAAGCACGATTCTATTCCCTTTGAAAGTTGCCTAATAAAGTTTTTATGCCTCTCTGCTCTGAGAGAAGAATTTGGGCCTTTATGATTTCAGTAAACAAATTAATGAAAATCCAGATTTTTAACCCCAGCAGGGTCATGTCAGATTGTCTGGAAACTAATTTATGGCCATGGTGATCTTATACGAAGTAGAGTTGTGTGTTTTGTTTTCTTTCCGCTGTTTTCTGTCTCTAACGGCACTCTTAACTCCTGAACTTCTAACTTTCGAGGAGTCAGCTTGTTTTATTTTATTTTTACATATAAATTTCTTAACTCCAAATAATTATGGTCAGCACTGAAAGTTGCATGGGTTTTTATCATGTGTTTATTTCTCCGTGCCGTGTTATCAAGTGGGGTCGCAGTTACTCGGAATAAGGTTAAGTGATGGCGTTGAGATCGTAATTAATTACACGTAAGCGGCGATACCTTATTATTTCGAGTCCTGCAGTCGACAGACTGAGGACGCGGCTTGGCCGGCACTCTGGTGGAGAGGGGAGGAAGTGGGAGTGGACCTTTTCTTGCAGGGCAGGATGATATGGGGTAGGAGCAAGCTGCGCACATGCCTGCCAAAATACTTGGATCAGACTAAAGGAACACAGATGGCTGAGGCTGATAAAGGTTTCTCTTATTGTGTTGGGTGGGTTTTTTTTTTGTTTTGTTTTTTTTTTTTCTGCTCGGTACTGTTTTGAGTTTGTGTGTGAGAGAGGGGTAAGAGGGGAGGAAGACGACCACATGAATATGTTTATTTTAATACATTTTACTGTGTAGGAAAGGAGTTGTATAAATTCAATACTCCCGCTCGGTAGGACGCCAAAGGCTGGAGCTAAGCCCTGCTTTTAGGTTTCTGTAACAAATGAACAATAATGTGTGCTCAGGGATTTATGTTGTGCTGTCCGACCTTGGGGGGCAAAAATCCCGATGCGTTGCTGAAAGTAGCTCCTAAAAATTGGACTGAGAAGCCTTAAAAGCACATGGCCACCTCTGCTCATCCACCAACCTCAATGCTAGTTCTCCTCTTGCATGGCCCCTTTGTGTCTCCTTGTTCCTCAGGTAGTTTATCACCATGATTACTTGTTTATTACCGTGCTTTATGTGATGTCTGTGTATATATAAACAGGTATATATGTGTGGATGCACACACATGTATAAACAACGTCTTGTCCTCTGAGGAGGTAGCACCTAAGTCTGCCTGGGGTTTGTTTGGCGGAGGAGGAAGCCAAGCCACCGTGGGACAGGGTAAGGGAAGAGCAAGTCCCACAGACTCTCAGTCTGAGCAAAGTCCAGATCTTCTTGGCGTTCGTTATTTATTGTTGTAGAAATTAACTGGTCGCCGGTGTCTAAAAATGGTATGTCTGAACTTTCAAGCTGCTTGCAGAAATAAATCGTTGTCACCAGACATAGCGGTTGTTCCAAGTTTGTTGGATCCGCTACACCCATGAGCAGCACCATCCATCAGGGCAGGGCTGAGGAGAAGGGAGTAGGAGCAAGATCTTCTTTTCCTCCATCTATTTAAAACAAAGTCTTAAACAAGCGATTTCATTAGGATGCCTTAAGAAAGATTCTTGTTTTGTAAATGATGGCGGTAATGTTCTGCTCATGACAGCTGGAAATCTGCAGGATGCTCTTGCTGGTGAGCATGAAAGAAAAATAGTACTTGAGACTTCATGCTAGGGCAAATAAATTTCTTTTTGAGTATCTTTTTCAATTCACAGTCACTAAGTTGAGTTATTGCAGTTGTTTTTCGTAGAAACTGACATATTAAAAATCTAGTTGCAAGGTCATACTCCTAATGGTATACTGTAAGTAGCTAAGACCAAACTTCATCCAAAACAGCACTGTTTTGGTCTATTGTCTTCTAAACGCTCTTTCTCTCCTTCCTTGATCACCCCATATGTATATACTTTTTAAACAGACAATTTTTGAATTGAAATATATTTTTTTTTTTTTTTGTGCAGCAAAGCTGCCCAAAACTGATGGAGGGAGACAGTGTTTCATTCTAAGATTCAGTGCTATAAAAATGAGTGTACTTTTTTGATGCCTTGAGGGTCTTGCATGTGCAAACAGTCTCTTCTACAAATACACCATAATATTATGATTATTAATTGTGGCTACTGCTATACAAATAGAAAAATAAACGCAGCCCAGCTACATTCCCTCAAAAAAAAAAAAAAAAGCCCTTTGTATGAGCAGGAAAATGCTACTATTTTTTCTGTGAAAATGTATCATTGTTATTACAGCTTTGGCTCTATAACGGTCATATGAGCATGAGAATCTGGAATTTATAAAAGAAATTATTACTAACAGTGGACTGGCTTTTCTTTGAGTTATGCTAATTTTCCATCACTGTAACTATATTTTATTTAATTAAATTACTCTTCATTTATATTGGTATAACCAAGCAGAAAACGAGGCCCTGAGTAAATAAGAAAGACCTTCTATTTGTGTAAATTAAAATCTATATTGAAAGTGACACAGGATAAATGCTAAACATCTAACAAAAAAACTTGCCTTTGCCAAGGAAATAAGGAAATCGAGACGTTCTGCAGTCTATAATTAGGCACTTTACATGGCTGTAGCTCTGTAAAAAGGACTATAAGACAATAGTATTAGCGGAGTACTCCAAGGAAAAGAACTAGTGATAAATTACAGTGCGAAGTGGGCTACAGGACAACTTAATGGAGAACAGTTTTGTATGAGCATCTGTCGAGAAGGCAATTAAAGTCTAGAAATTCATTTGTAAACATACACGTTGCTTGCTGTTCATATAATTTAAAAATAAAGGGGTGCTTTATCTGGTATAAAATTAGAGTGCTTTCTCTGGTGGTGTAGTTTAAAAAGACGAAAACTAGCTGCTTTACCTACCCTCTGACTTAGGTCAGATATTTAATGTTTACATAGGCTGGTAGAAAGACTGGAGAAGCCATCTAAAGTAGCTTGGTGGGGTCATGTAAACAACCTAAAAATTGTACACATACCGTGTCTATTCTAGCTACTAACAGGTGCTTGCGCTTAGGAAAAGCAAAGAACAGGAGTAAAAAAAAGGGGCAGCACTAATAAGGGTTGTGTTGATATGCCCACCTACATAATCTTACCGGTTTTATCTTAATAAAAAAATTGTTTAAAGTAAGATTTCTTGGGAATAAGAATGGTCCTTTATGGGAGGAGGTTACAGGCTTAGAAAATGTAGTGTTGAGAAACTTGAGTGTGTGCATGCATAAAGACCTAACTACAAAATCCTGGTGTCTTCACTCCTCCGGTTAGTTCCTTGGAGACCAGAAGGACTACTAGTGTAATGCGAACAGAATTTGACCTTCTGATAGCACCAAGACTTCTTGTAGGCGACGTCCCGATTTGGAGGAAAATAAAGTATTTCCTATGTAAAATAAAGTGGGCTGCTCACTACAACGGGAAATCCTTGAGAAATGTTTAAGTGTGCACTGCAGGGAAAGACTTCACCAAAGACAGTTTGAGTGGAGCTATTTTCCTCTTTTACTGCCGTCAGAACCAGCAGTCCTTTCGGTTGAAGTGGTGGTGAGTTCTGGAGTCACCTGCAAGCTCTCATCCCCTGCAAATACTCTCTCAGTATTTGCTTAACGCGGAGACTGTGAGGTTATGACTGAGGTATTTCTTCATTTGGCTCTCCAGATGCATCTAGGGCTTGTGGTTGAATTCAGAGCCTGTAACTTTAGCTTTGTAAGACTAATAAGCTACTTGTCGAGGCTTCCAGTATCTCCTTAGGGAAGGACAATAGATCCACCTTCAGGGGCAGTCAAGAAGGGGAACGTGCCCATCGATCATGGGGTGGGAGACTCGTCCTCCCAAAGCGTCCACGCTGGGACATGCCTGCCTTGCTTAAAGTACGCCACTGTGTTTGAGATCTGGCTAAATCTGGGTAGTGAGTCCCATGGTAGATGCAGGTTTTTTGCCTACATCAGGAATAGGGACCAGCAAATGCTTATAGCATGCTTGAGAGCAGGTTGGCGCTAACAGGTCTACCTTCCTGTGGCCCCCAAGTTCACCCGCAGATGCAAGGGTGTAAAATAGACTGTGTGTTCAATGGTTCACAAACACTTAACCAAGTTTACATGGTAATCTCCCCTTTAGAAGAAATTCAGTTTATTGATAGTTTTTAAATTTTCATTCAAGAAAGTTGTATTGGAAAGAAAGTTGCTTTCAGTGGGCTGAAAGATACTTTCGCCACCGTTCCAAAATATATTTTAATACGATTATAACAAATACCTAGCTGTCTGTGTATTCCTTCATTTAAAAACCAGAAGTCCAGTGTTTACTCTAAAGGATTGTGAAACAGAAATGGTGCATTAGATTTGCTTTGTGACTCCCACAGACATTGATTAATTGGGACAGTCAGCATGGCTTGCTCTTAGAAAGAAAAAGCTTAATGATTAACTAAGTTCTTTTTCTGTCCCCCCCACCGAGCATATAAAATGCTTAGAAAAGAATGTAGAAATGAGGCAGTTGGAGTTGTTGTTGTTGCACACAATAGAAACACAGCCGAATATTTCACAATACACTATATATAGCCAGAAACATTAATTTCCATGTGATAGCTGTCAAGATCTGAATATAATAATGTATGCTCCAAGTCATTTGGTGTTTTTCGGAGAGAAAAGCTGCCGTTCTCCCTGCATTGTAGATAAAGTAACACCTATATTGAACGATTTGCCAGCCCTTGTTTTTATGTATGTTGCAACACTGGAATTGAAAACAGGGCGTTTGATAAGTTATCACCAATTCTAAGCCAAACGAGGTTGCTCTGGCTTGATGTTTCTGAATGCCTGGTGGAAAGTAATGAGACTCAAGACATGCCCTCTGTGAACGTGTGAATTTTGTCATTGGTGTCATCTGGGGAAACGACAAATTTGTTCTATAACTAAGGGAATGGTAAGGCACCCTGTCTGACACAATTGGCAATGGCTGTCATGTTCCACTTGTAATTCCATGTTGTTGTTGGCTGCCAGCAATGTTTGCAGCATGCTGAAACATGTAATTAAGCACCTCTTGAATGAAGTCTATGTAATATTCAGTATTTTGTTTACCTGTATCAAATTCAGCTCCGTTTAAATTACATCTTCAAACTAGAGTAACGTGTAAAATAGGGGCATATGCTTTTGCAAAACCTGTTCTTGAGATTTGTTATATCAAAATATTTATCTCGTTTGTCTCTCTAAACTAGGAATTGATTTTTATCTAAAGGGATAGAGGGATGACAGCTGAGCTTCTGTTGTGCTTTAAGAAATTATTTGCTTTTACATCATATGAATCTTCCAAGTTATTTAAGAATATCTCCTTCGCATATGGGAGCCCACAGTCTAGAGGTGCACTCAGGAGGGAACAGGACAGTAAGAGGGTCGATTGATCTTCTATGAATTGGATTCAACAGGAACAGCCATGTAATAGATACAAAGCTTTTGGAGATACCATGATTTGTGTGGCACCACAGTTTTTGCTCCTGTTCAGTGACATCGGTTACACTTCTCTGTTCTTAACCTTTCTCAAGACCCCTGGTTTACTTTCTGGAAACTTTGCTCTTTTGTGGTAGAGTTTTCCTTGTATTAGCTGATAGCGCTTTGTAAATTGCTGTGATTTTTTTTTTTCTTTCTTTTCTTCCCCCCTGCCTGTCATGTGAAGAATAGTAGGATACAGCTATATGATTCCCCACAACTTTTAGAATACAAAAGTTCATGTAAAGTTGTGATAATCTTGAAACCATTTAACAGATGTTATATATAGGCTTATGTGAAAGTAACAGCAGGGTAGTTTCGATGTGATGACTTTAATTTATATGTTTTGAAAGATACACCCTTTTTAAAACTACTTTATAAATATGGCATTATGGGTTTACACAGTCAATGCCTGTCAGTAGCTTCCAGCTCAACGTTCCCATCTTAGGAGTCCCCTAAAAGTCATTTTCCCTCTAAGTTATTAAACTCAACCAGTGGTAGTTTCATAAGTGCCAGCTTGCACGCACCTAAGCATTTAAAATTTAGTTTTGTCTTGACGGCTGCTGGAATTAGGTCTGTTACAGCATGTGAATAGTGTTGTCAGAAAAATTTACAGCTTCAAGCCCAAGCCTAACATATACTTTTGGGGGAGTGTTTATGTTACAGGCTGATAGGTTTTGTCTGGCTCCCCTGGCTTTCTAAAACATTGGTGGGATGATGACACAGTGGTGTGATGGTCTGGTGGTCTCTCATCTCGAGGATTTACTTTCTTTTGAGGAACATAAATTCTGCTCCAGGCTGGTTTGTATTAATTTTTATCATGACAGTGGCTTTATTTTCTGAGAGTGGCCTGCACTGGATGTTAGTATCCAAGCTTTTGAGAGGTTTGGAGTATCCGGGCATCTCCTAGTACTTGATTCCTTTCTTGTGTGCCTATGCTGGGTGGGAAGAGATACCTCTATGAGGCTGGGCTTTGGTCTCAATAGGAAAGGCCACCATACTGTATACGTGACATAACTTGACATTTTCTTTAGAACCTTCTCTGTCCTAAGCCTTCATCTTTTTTTTTTTTTTTAGTTTTCTATAAAATTCTGTTATCTGTCCTTATATCTTTTTTGTCTTATGCTTTTCTTTATCAAACAGAAAACTATGTTCTTCATCTTTAAAAATGTAGTCTTTGTGTTTAATAGCTGTTATTTTGAAGCCAGAAATGTAGTAGTCATGTTTCAACTGTCTTGCAACAAGTCTGCCAAAAATAAGAAAGTTATCTAAGGATTTAGTTAGTAGTGTAACTGCTCCCTCACTTCAAATGCAGACCTGTTTGAGTGGATAATGGGATGCAGGAATCGGTGGAATAAAGGAATGCAGCTGGATCTTACGACTCCAGGAGAAGTCAACGTTGTCCACAGCCAGGGCTTCAGTGGTCACTGAGGATGAGCACTTGACTGATTGCAAAGTGATTTTTTCCCCAGGTGCAGAGGGCTCCTGGTTATTTAGTGCCCTGGCAGGGAATGCAGATAAACACCGATGTCCCTCTTGCAGAGTATGGAGACCCTCACATAGGAGAGCTGGAAAGAGGTGGTCAGGGCAAGGTGTTAGAAAATGGGATGACATATCATGTCACCTTCCCTAGGGAAAGAGGTGATCCAACTAACCAGCATTGCTTGCTCTACCTCCCCCCCCGCCCCGGGCCTTTGCCCTGGCTCTGAATCCTGTAGCCCACATCTACAAAGCATCATCTTGGGAGGAAGGTCAGGCAAGCCATGAACTCGCTGCATGGACATGCAATGGTGCTGTGGAGTGAAGGAGGCTTGCCCCAAGGGCTCCCATCGTTGCCTGCCTCTTGCTCTTGGTTTTGTGAACTACTTACTAAAGCAGTCGCCCAAAGTGAAGTCATTGCAAGGTAATCCCTTGTGTAAGAATCATAGAATTGTCTAGGTTGGAAGGGATCTTTAAGATCATTGAGGCCACTAAACCATGTCTCTAAGCACCGTGTCTACCTGTCTTTTAAATACCTCCAGGGAGGGCGACTCCACCACTTCCCTGGGCAGCCTGTTCCAATGCTTGACAACCCTGTCAGTGAAGAACTTTTTCCTAATATCCAATCTAAACCTACCCTGGCGTAACTTGAGGCCATTTCCTCTTGTCCTATTGCTTCGCGCTTGGGAGAAGAGACGGACCCCCACCTGGCTACAACCTCCTTTCAGGTAGTTGTACAGAGCAATAAGGTCTCCTCTCAGCCACCTCTTCTCCAGACTAAACAACCCCAGTTCCCTCTGCTGCTCTTCATAAGACCTGTGCTCCAGACCCCTCACCAGCTTCATTGCTTTTCTCTGGACACGCTGCAGCACCTCGATGTCTGTCTTGTAGTGAGAGGCCCAAAACTGAACACAGTACTCGAGGTGGGGGCTCACTGCTGCAGGGGGAGGATGATCGCTTCCCTAGTCCTGCTGGCTACACTATTTCTCATACAAACCAGGATGCTGTTGGCCTTCGTGGCCACCTGGGCACACTGGTGGCTCATATTCAGCTGGCTGTTGACGAACATTGCCAGGTCCTTTTCTGCCGGGCAGCTTTCCAGCCACCCTTCCCCAGGTCTGTAGCGCTGCATGGGGTTGTTGTGACCCAAGTGCAGAACCCGGCACTCGGCCTTGTTGAGCCTCATACCATTGGCTTCAGCCCATTGATCCAACCTGTCCAGTTGCCTCTGCAGAGCCTTCCTACCCTCAAGCAGATTGACGCTCCCGCCCAACTTGGTGTCATCTGCAAACTTCCTGAGGGTGCTCTTGATCCCCTTGTCCAGATCGTTGATAAAGATATTAAAGAGAACAGGCCCCAATACTGAGCCCTGGGGAACACCACTTGTGACCTGCCACCAACTGGATTTAGCTTCATTCACCACTGGCTAGTTTTTTTACCCGGTGAAGCGTATGCTCATCCAAGTTATGAGCAGCCTGTTTCTCCAGGAGAATGCTGCAGGAGATGGTGTCAAAGGCTTTACTGCAGTCCAGGTAAACAACATCCACAGCCTTTCCCTCATGCACTAAGTGGGACACCTTGTCATAAAAGGAGATCAGGTTGGTCAAGCAGGACCTGCCTGTCATGAACCCATGCTGACTGGACATGATCACCTGCTTGTCCTGCATGTGCCGTGTCATGGCACTCAGGGTGATGTGTTCCATAACCTTCCCCGGCACCGAGGTCAGGCTGACAGCCCTGTAGTTCTCTGGATCCTCCCTCCAGGCTTCAAGTCTTGACTGGAGAGGATCACTTAAAAACCGTAAGGTAACGAACCTTACTTTAGAAGACAGGTGCTGTTTTTTTCTTACTATTGTACTCAATTTTTCTCTGTCATTGGTCGCACCCATGGGTACTTTACTCTTCTGTTAATTTCCAAATGCTATTTTTGTGTGTGTGTGTGTGTGTTTATTTTACTGAGTAGACATTTGTATTTATTGTTTTTATTTAACACTTTTTCCTGCTCTGTTACTGGCAGCAGTACTTGATTTATTTCTGTGATTAATTCTTATCCCTTTGAAATCCATGGAGCCTTTAAAAAAGAAGAAAGAAATCCTAACAATAATAGTAGCATTCAAGCTCCTTTATCTTCATTTTGTTCCAGTGCAGTGGTGGATATTCCAAATTCTCCATGGTAATAGAGAAGCATTTCAGAAGCAAATACCTTGCCAGATCTTTGCATTTTCATTCCAATTATTGCTAAGGAGAAAGAGTACTTTATCAGCCATAGGCTTTGTAGCACTAGAACATGGATGTTTAAAGCTGATGCAAATGAGTGTTCTCTTTTCATTGTGAGTTTACTGCTGAAGTAGTGCAATTTTTAAGAACCAAAGATCTTTCTAAGAAAGACTTCACTGGCACCTCTTTGGTACGCAAGCGGCGCAATGCATCCCTGCGGTTTCTTACAGGCAGAACAGAAAGATCTCCTTTACTCTGCCTATTTTGTTACTGGCGGATTATGTGCATTAGCTGTTATCCCATTATATGGTACATTCATAACTGTTCTGTTCAGGGTCTGAAGTAACCAGGTTGGAACTGTGTATAGTCCCGCGGACATGAAAAGAGCACAGACAAAATAGACCTGAGTGTTTGGCTACTGTGGGGACAAGTAATTAACCAAAGATTATTTTTGTTTATTTATTTATTTAAATCAGTTCAGCGTTTCTTCTTGTGTGTTTACCTGGCCGATGGCTGGTCTCGGGCAGGCATCTCCCCTCTTTGGATTCGCGTATGGCACCTGGGCTCAGCCGCAAACGGGGCTCCTGAAGGGTCTGCCTGGTCTTACAGTGGCACAAATGAGGGCTTTTCCTACGCTGTAAACCTGACAAAAACAAGGGTTGGAAACTGTGGAGCTTCTCGACATTAATCAAAGAGACAGTCACGTTGCAGTAACAAGTACGTTTCTTTTCCTACAATACCATTGTATTTTTGTTTTGTTGCTTTCTCTTAGTTTAATCCCATAGCTGAGGTCCTGCTTCGGACTGAATTTAGAATTAGCACTTGTAGCATTAAACTGTTTTAATATCCATTTACTCTAATTAGAGCATTTATAGGACACGCACACTACCCTTTCAAAAGAAATAACTTTTTTTAAATGTAAGCTTTCTTAGACCAAAAATAGTACTTGTTGAGTAAAGGGTAGGAATGAATGCAGCGCTGTCCTTGACTGGACTAATTACCAAATACTTCAAATTAAGGATATTCATCAAGTAAACCCACAAAAGAAGTGATCTAATAAAAAATAGTGTTTAAACAGCTTTCATCTCCAGTGAGATTGCTTGCATGAGTCAGTTGAAAAACATTCACCTTTGTTCACTGATATTTAAGAAATTAAGTAGCTTGGAGCTACTCGTTATGTTGTAGTTACGTAATACTTGCTTAACTACTGATTGATGCATCTATAATACAGAGGGTTAATTCTGGAGAAATTATGTATGATAGTTAATTTGTTATTTAAGACTGCCTTAATTGCCAAGCTAAATGATTACTAACAGTGAAACGTAAAAAAAAATTATAACAATAATTAGCATAGTAAAACCATGTCCGTTCCCTTTATGAATATGGTATAATATTTAATTAAAAATTTGTGCACCTAAAAAAGTTTTGCCTGCAAGGCAGTGGAGGTTTGTGAGACTTGGGCAGACACTGGATCCAGCCACTGGGTTATGACTGGGGTGAATGTAATGGTGCAAGGCAGAGCGCATGGAATGCTCTGCATTTGGATTAATTTAACTGCTTTTTTTTTTATTTTTTATTCGACTGCTCTCTTCCCAAGGGTTTGATGTGCATTCCTAGCAGCATAAGAGTATGCATGTTGGTGGGAAGGAGAAAATACTAAACCGTTTCATGCAGTTGTGAGAGTTGAGCCTAGATGAGAACATTGCGGTCAGGTCTGTCGTGTATGTGTGTCCCTGTATGAGCTGAATATATGGAGTGATATATAAGTAAAGGAAAAAGAATTGTTTCTCTCCTTACAGGCTTCATACAGTTACAAATTTTCATGTGGATGGATTATTTTTTGAGACATCCTTTTTATGTAGATACAGCCATTTGGATGGCAATGTTTATCAGCTGCGGAAGATCTTAGACATAGCAGCACACATTGTGTATTATGTAGAGGACAGCAAAGAAATGGATGTAATCGTTCTATCGTCACCTCTGAGAGACTGGCTCTGCTGCTGGAGCTTACGTCGCTACTGTGCTCCTGAAGAAGATGACAGTATCTTCCTATGGATAACATACTGGTAATTCTTGAAGGTATTGCTGGCTACTCCTTATAACGTTACCCTGATAGCTTTCTGTCATAGCCCAGGAAAATTAACAAAGGGGCAGAAAAAGGCTACTGTAGGGAGGGATAAACTTATGGTTAAGGTCTGCGATGCTGGGCATCAATCCCAACCCGGACTGTGTCACGCTAAGGAGATTACTCAGTCTGTGCCATGACAGCTCACCCAAAACGTGTTGGAAATAGCAGTCCCCTGTTAGTTTAGATTAATGAACTTTACAAATTCGTATTTGGCAGGTTTGGATATATGTTGTGCTCTTCCCCCCCCCCGCCCTGTAGTTGGAGAGTAAGTCACAGAGCAGCACACCCCATGGGGCAGTTATCTATTCCAGCACTTCAAACCTCTGCATCTGCCCCGTTAGCTGGCGCCCAGTCACTAAAGGTCAGAGAGCCCCAATGTTGCCCATGGTCACGTCGAAAGGTGGGTTTTTTGCCCCCCTCTGACTATTAAATCACTTTTCTCCTGGTCCTTCTTCATGCTTGAGCACATCCCTTTATTTGCACAAATCCTGCCTTGCAGGTTCTCCACTTCTCTTTATTCACAGGCTCTCTTGGCAGTGGAAAAACTAACAGTTCTTATTAATTTCAATTCTTAATTTTGATTGAATCCAATTTTTATTACTTTTAACTGAAGGGAATATTGATACTAAAGGATCCCTAAAGCTTGGAGCTCTATCAGTTGGATATTGTGCTGCTTTGCTGCTTGGTGTAGTTAAAGAGCTCACATAACTTAGAATATAATCTCGCTACAGAAGAGGAGAGCATTGGGGTGGTCAATCTGTTTGTGCCACGCTACTTTTTGAAGCATAATGAAGACTTTTGAATAAACAAACTAAATTGTTGCTACCTTCTAGATCTTCGTACTCAGTACTGAAAAATACCTGCTTGGCACCGAGGCATATTGATAACTTTTAATTCTCTTGAATCCGTATTACAGGATACTGTGCTATTGCTAGAGATTGTTTATAACAGGTGGTTCCTACAAGAAAAAATACTATAAACTGGTATAAAAGACACAGAAAGCAAAAGTCAGTAAGATGGGTCAATGAGAACATGGTAAGTGCCATCTGTAATGCCTGGGTTCTGTAACCCCTGGAGCTCAGCCACCTTTTGGGAAGAAATCTTTGAGAAAGATGTAGTCCTATAGTAGCGTTCGCAGGTGTTTTTGTAGGTTTTTCCAGCAGACACAAAGCTTTGTTTAGTTGAAAGCAAAATAGTGTATGTCAGATGATTTTTGTGAAGAGAAATGTTTAGGTAGAGCAGGACACAGTATTTGTAGTCAGTCCGCAGCAGGTAAGAGTTAAGTCCTGGGTTAAGACTGGGTAGAGGTAAGTCCGAAATGGTGTGGAACAACAGAGGAAAGTATGAAAGTATATGTAGGTATATTCATGCCACGCTGAATGCAACTAGATAGGTAACAGTGAAGTTGTCTCTTGCGGTGAAGGCGCATAACTGCATTGGCTTCTGCATGTCAAGAGCATCAGTCTAGCGGGATCCTAGCGTGTGCTTAGCGACAGGAGCTGCCCATCTTCTCTTGTTCTCTGCACTACCTGAATTCCAGTGTGCAAACACACATCTCCTGTGGCGATACATCTTAATTTTGCTATGCAGGGTTTTTCTTCCATAGAAAAGTTTGTTTGCTTCAATTAAAAAACAAAATACGTACCATCCCCACCCAAAAAAAAACAACCCCAAACCAAAATGAACCCCAACAACCAAGAAACAATGGTAAAAATATTTCACTAGAAGCATTTGGAAAGACTTGAATAAACAAAACGGAAGGAAGATGCAGTAATTAAGATTCAAAAGGGTGGTGCCCTTGAGGAGAATCCTTGCTATATGAACGGAGAGAACTGACCAGAGCTGCAGGGTGTTGTGTTGGGAGGAACACCAAATTTTAGGCATGGAGCACCTGGTATAACTCGACTCAGAACTGAATGGGAGATGATGTTTGCCTGGTAGGGAGCGGTGGTGCCTCAGGTGAATGAATATATTCAGTGAGCTGTGATTTAGATAACCTTCTGATTAATGACAAAAGAGGTCATGTGGCTGTCACTTATTTTCGGTGATTTGTCAATGTCTACCTGTGGCCTGGAACTGCTGATATAGATAAACAGCATTTCTTAATGAAACTTGTTAGGTATTTGTCCTCATCCCCATGTTTCATTACATGTGGGGGTTAACTTCAAATTAATATTTCATATATTTCATTTAAAGTTTGTCTTAAACTGTCACAAATAAAAGCGAGTGCTTGGTTGTCCTTGTAGTATAATATTTAAAAGGTTTGGAGTTTTTTGTCTTACATGAGCCATATCTTCCTGTTTTCAGAGATGTAGTTCCGTCGTATTCTTGTGAGCTGTATGGGATTGCTCATTTCTTGGAGGCAATCAAGTTTTTCTTCTTTAATTTGCTGTCGACAAGTGGGGTTTTTTGGTTTTTGTTTGTTTTGTTTTTTTTTCTTTTTAAGTAATGCTCTTAGAAGGTCATTTGACTTTTGAGGGCTATTCACTTTGTTAGCCCAAACACTAAAACCTTGTGTCCTTGGCTTCTGATTAGTGACACTTTAATAAAGTCATTTGAAGTTCAGTAGACTGAATTTTCCACCTTTTCTAATGTTTCTATGGTCACAGGGAAGCGACCTGTATTCAATCTTTTAAATGCAAATCTTTTAAAAGTTACTGTGCAATTTTGTGTACCAGACTTCTTCATGGGTTACAAAAAGTGCCTTTTTTTTTATATACAAACAGCTACAACAGTGTCTTTTCTCCTTCTCTGTTTTCCTCCTCTCTTTCTTTCTAGTGATGTGACAGCAATTGACTAATCTGGGGTCTTTTGGGATAACAAAGGATCAAGAAAAATCTAAAAGGTTTTTATTGCTGCACTTTTTTTTTTTGTTTTTTGGCTGGGCCAGGGCAGACAAAGGCCTTTCCACTTGATTAGATAATAAGGCTAACGTGGGCTTTGAGTGAAAAATATCTTTGCATTCTGCTCTTCTTTTTCCTCCAACCAANCCTAATCGGCCACAATTAAATCTTTCATGGTGAACTCACTTTGGAGGAATTAATGCATTTTGTATTGCCTAACAACTCGGATGAACATTAACAACACGTGAGAACTGAGGGGAAGAAAAATTATGGCCCTCTCTTTCTTTTTTTGGTTCTCAAGGAACAGGGAAGGGTGGGTCATTGACTTGATTTTCATGGGAAGATTGACTCCGGAGCGCTCGCATATCCAGGAGCGGAGCGAGGGGGTATTGACAGCTGGGGTTTGGGGAGGGGGGGGAGAGTGAGGGAGCAGTGATTGCGCCATGGCTTGTTGGGAAAAAACAAGGGAAGATGGAAAACAAAGCCCAGAGAGGGAACAGTAGCTGCAGTGTGCCAGGGCTGAGGGGCTGCTTCTCCTCGGAGGTGGATACGTGTTGCGCTTGCAGTTGAGCGGTTGTGGTAGTGGAATAGTAGTATAATGGAAGGGGCTGCCCTTAAGTGAGAAATAGTTGGCTCTTAATGAAGCTGAAGAAGTTGTACCATGCTCCTCCATGCGTACTGTGAAAGGGTACAGAAGATGCTCTTTCAGCCCTTTCATCCTTCGCGCTGCTGACGAGCAGCTCATGCAAAAAAAATTAGGGAATCTGGATGTGTTTGCCCAAGATAACCTGTAGTACTTGTTGGGAAAAAAGCAATAACTAAAGGTATTCTTAATTATTATTTTAAAGATTTCTTTCTTCTTCTGACACCTGTTTTGTTTGTCGTCTGGGATTAAAAATAATCTGGACACTGATGGATACGTCAGTCCACTTCTTTCCCCTTCACCTGCGTAGGTCCTGGACTGTGTGTGACATAGGCATCCAGACAGACTCTTACACACGCCTGGGAGCGCGGATATTCATACAGTCTTCTCATTCCTTCTCCTCCGATGGAAACGTGTACGCCCCGTCCTCTGCTCATTGTGCATCTCCGCCACCTCTGCTACGCACGTCCCAGACCTTTGCCTCCCCGCTCTGTTCATGTGCGCTCATTCCCAAAACGGTCACAGCCCGATTCCCTCGCCTCCAAGACCTCGAATCATCATTTGGGTCCTTTTATCTCTTGTCTTTCTCATCCCTCCGTCTACCATCCTTTCCCACTCTTAATGGATTCCAGCAGCTCGACCCACAGCCAAGTTTCCTTCTAATACAGTGAAGGTCTCGGCCCCTTTCGAGCATCACATGCAGGATACAAAATTGTTACTCAGAGTAAATAAATTTTTCCTTTAAGAAGCCCACACTTGAAATGAAGTTGCAATACATTAAAGCCTAATCTCATGAGCTGTTAAAATAACTTAAACTAAACAAAAATGCAAATCTGATGTGGCTTTGCAGGTGAAGGAAACATAGCAAAAGTCAAACCAAAGAAGTTTGGCCCTCACATGCCACCTGAGAGAAGGCTCTTGCCGGTCCTGAAGGTGTCCGTGCTCTCATCTGGGCTCCAAGAGGTAGACACCCACCATAGCAGCCAAGTGAACCCCTCTCTTTGCTCAGGGTCCCACACCTGGTTGTGTAGAACACTCCTGAAAGTTTCACCACTGCACACGGGGAAAATCACCACCCAAAAGCTCAGAACCTTTTTTTATTTTTCATTTTTATTTTTAAAGTACTTAGGTTTTGGCAGCAAAAGCCTTGTCTGCTACACAAGAAGTTTCTCCAGTTCATTCAACTAATTCAGGTCATTTAAAACTGGGAAACGGATTGGAAGCTGGAAAAAATCGAGGAAGCATACTTTCCTTATCCAAAAATAATGACGAAACTGGGAGAGAATGAGATCTGCTGCTTGTGGGCTTCTGGAGGGCAGGGTGACAAGAGATGAGGGCTGGGTTTGTCCTTCCAGCCTCTGAGAAGGTAAGGCGGTACCTAGCTCACTGCAGGCTGCCTTACAAGCTTTTCTCCAACTAGCAAGCGACTGGGATTTTTTATATTTCTGTGTATTTATCAGCCCCTTTCTTCGTGTGCGTTGCAGGGTTACCACAGTGTCAGTGGCTGTGACTTCACAGGTGACGACACAGTTAAGTACACCTTGTAGTCTCACTCGTTTTATAGCCAAATGTTCATTAATTCTTTCGAACTGTCCACAGTGGGCTTGCGAATATTTATCAAGATATGCAAACGTATTTAAGCTATCTTGAAGCTATATTTAGGTGTGTATATATATGATGTTTCTCTGGGGTGTTCTACCTGATTTTTCTCTTATTGCAATACTTATTACTGTTTTGGATTTTTTATTTGGCTGTTTTTTGGTTATTTTTTTTTTTTTTTCCATGAATGGCTTAGCTGGTCTTGTGCAAGTACTTCTTTTTAAATATATATATGTATTAAAACTTCTGAAATTCATCAGCTGTGTTCGTCTTTTTAGAAAGCTGGAGTTATGGTTCACGCATATAGCTCTTAAACAATTTACAAATTTACACAGTTGCTCTGGATTTGAACCGTTCTCTGCAGTGGCACGTGACAGCTATCCAAAGCGAAGTCCGCAGGTTTTGCTGCTGACTGCAAGCAAACCGACCCACGCTCCCCAGCATCCAAAAAACCCCGGGGTCAGTGCTGCACAAAGATCACTATAGGAAGTGGCTGAGGGTTTGGGTTGGTTTTGTTTTTTTGTTTTTTTTTGTTTGTTTGTTTGTTTGTTTTCTTACCGCTGGCTTTTATCTGAATCCCCGCTTTGCTTGAGCTTTAGAAGTCAAATGAGCAGAAGAAATGCAGTAGATGGTTTGAGATGCGTGTGGGAAGAATGGAAGCTGAAAGACTGCCTTTCTCAAGGCTTCGCTCAGTTCCTGCCTTCCCAAAGAGACCGCGGGGAGGTTATTCTTCCTGACTGCATCTCTGCAGCAAAATAATTGCCGTGAGGATGGGGCTTTGGAAAACCACTTCTTTCAGATTATCTTTGTTTTAATGGAGGTTAAAAAAAAAAAAACAAAAAACAAAAAAAACAAAAAACCCAACCCCCCAAACAAACAAAAAAAAAAAAAAACAACCCAAAACCCCAAGAAAGCAGAGGTAGGGAACTGTTTTGGATAAATTTAAGTGCTTTATGGATAATTTAATAATCATGAATGGCTTCATCATAATCAAACAGAAACATGGATTCCCAGACGTGATGGCTTTAACTAACATGCTGTATTTCACAAAGCGGCAGTTGTGAGTGCTGGAATGTAGCTGTGCTTTGCGAGCTCCTCAATCCAGAGGGAAACGGGGGTCTTTTTACGCTTTTAATGCGGTGGGGGTGAAATAGTGCAAGTGATGGAGGGAGTTCAGGTATTAGGAGGTCTCGGTGCACTGGAAGCTCAAGGCAAGCTGGTGGGCACCGCAGAAATGGAACTGGTAGCAAGTGACTTCTACCTGCCTCGGGGACCTCTTGATGGGTATCTTCCAGTGGTCTGCTTGAAGACCCGGGAGCAAGCCCAGGTCCAGCAGAGGCATGTTGTGCTCTCCTTAGCACCCGCCAGATCGAATGTTGGCCTCAGCTTAGACCTGCAGTGCCTTAATCAATTAGTCCTGGGAAGCACTTCCAACTGTAATTGGTCTGATCTGTAATCTTATCACCTCGCCCGGCAGATTATCCATTTTTAGCTGATTTGTGGGCCAGCAACCTGCACGTCCCAACAAGGCGACGCTGCCAAGTCACTCCTTCAGCATTTCTATAGCTGTTCCTTTCCTTTCTGGCGGCTCAGCGCCCCTCTGAACCAGGGAAAAGAATTGACTGAAAAAGGAACATCAGGGCAGGAGAAGATGACGTTTGAGCATTCAGAGAAAGCTGTGTGTTATTGCTACTCATTCAGGCAAAAAAAAAAAAAAAAAATCTCCTTTCACTGAATTCAGAGCTAGCGTATTAAGATGTCAAATCACGGTGCTGTATGTTGCAGATAACTAAACGTAATGTGGCAACATTGCATAAAGTACAGCAATATCCGTAAAGAGCGGAAAGCACAAAAAATGAAAAATTCCTTCTTCCTAATTGGCAGTTGCCTGTAGGAATACTATTTTAATTCCAAAGCTGTTTCATAGCATTATGGCTGTTATCCCATATATTTCTTGAGTTTTTCTCTGAAGGTAAGTGAAAAATTTCAGATCCACCCATTGTGCATATTTAACGAAACGATTCCAACAGGAGAGTAGGGTGGAAAGTCATTCCTTGACATGTGTCTTTAGTTGTCACGATGTCAAAATGACTTCCAATTACTTGCCGCACCTTCATTTCTGCCCCGATATAAAAACTGAGAGCGAAAGCATTTTCACTGCCAGCCCCAGGCTCTAGACTGGCCTTTCTGCACCCCATGCTTTCTGACTCCTTGGAAAGCCTGACGTTTTTGTATTTCTACTCCTTTCTACCCTCTTGAGCACTGAAAAGGCGGGATCTCTGATTTATCACTTCCATTCTTTGCATTAATCTAAGCCTTGAGTAGATCTCTTCTCTATCCTCGGCTTTTGTTACTGATAGTTTTCCCAAGGTGCTTGGCACTTTTTTTTTTAGTGGTTCTGTGGTTGGACGTTGCAGAAATGTACCGTGGGGTATTTCTAATTTTTCTGAACTTAGTAACTAACCCCATTGCTGTTGGTTGCAGTAGGATTTCGTGATCTTGAAGAGCAAGCCGATTCCTTATGTAGTTTCTCAACTTCTTCTGTGTGCGTTATTAGAATAAAGGCACGAATTTATATTTGTAATTAGGGATAGACAATTTAGATGATGTAGTTCTTGTAAGTTAGACAGCTTTTATTTAAAATGCATGCAACTGATTAAGTGGCTTGGCAGCCAGTCAGAATGATTGCTTAAGTACCGCAACTTCACAGTAACTTTAAAATGGAAAACCAGTCAGTAATTTAGTGATATCATTGAGAAACATAACATTCTTTCGAAGCAAGCAAAGGCTTTATACACAGGGGATAGACATCATCCCCGCTTTTGGCCATTGCTGGCTCACACGTTCCTACACACGGCTTTGCTCCACGTTAAGCAAAAATGAATGTTGAGTATTTTCTTTAATCTCATGCAAACTTTCCATTTGCTAAAAGCTGTACAAGACATTAGAGCTTATCCACTCTAGAATTAAAAATTCTGGCTTTGTGCTGTGTTAATTGGATTACGTTGTTGCTGTTATCTCTTCAAGGAGAAGAGACAAGCTCTCCTCGGCAACGTTCGTATGGGACAGGTTGTTTATGTGGAGCAGTGGCTGGGCTTTGTTGTAATCATTAGGAAGCTAACCAGCAATTTTGGCTTGCCGGTGGTGATACGTCTTTCCACCTACAGAAAACAGGACAGGTTATGATCCAGAAATCCCCACCATTCACCAGATGAGCAATAGCATGGGAAGATACAGGCACAGAGATGTGAGTCCTCTGAGTCTCACTCCAGTGCTGTCCCCCAGGTTTGTATCATTTTCCATTTCTACTAACTCTTTTACTGGAGACACCATACATACTGGTGGAGTGTGGTCCGGGATGGCCTGGAGAATTTCTGTTCTGGCTGCAAAAGCCACCTTGTAGTTCTGCAGTGTTGCCCTAATTGCCTACTGTTAATTTTCAAGCCTAAAATGAATCACTGTCAGGCTTGCACGTAATTCCATGTTTGGTCCTAACGCAGTGGTTGCAGAGCTTGCCTGTAAAGCACGCGCACGTTGATATCATGGGAAATGTATTTTCTTAAAAACGGGCAAGGGGAAGCTAACAAACCGCAGCTTGCTCCGTTTTTTGTCGCAGAACGGCTGAGTTAGGTGTGTAAATCGTCTTGTAGAAGTGACTGTCTGGACGAACCCATCAGTCAGGAGTGTGGAACGCTTCCGAGAGGATCGCCGCTGGTCTGCCAGCGGCTTGGGGGAGGGGCTGGCCCCGTGATGCTTTGGGAATGACAATGTGCCACGGCTTTCCTTACGAAGCAAAGCGGCTTTTAAGTCTTGCCCGGCACGATTCTCGTGTCTCCTTATTCCCGCCTAGGTAAACCTGTCTAAAATTGGCAGGGACAAGCGGGTGAGAGTCAGGCCGCTGTGTCGGAGAGCTGCCTGCGCCGCAGCTGCATCCTGTGATTGATGCAGCCGCATCCGGAGAGGAGCCGTCTCCTACTCCGGAGAGGAGGAGTTTGGATTGTCTTCTGCTTGCTGTCCCCAGCGTGTCTCACCCGCTGCCCTCGGTGGCTGCCGCGGCCATCGGGTTGATAAAAAGCCTCCTTGTCACCATGTCTGTCTCTGAATTATTTGGGAGGTGAGGTTGTGGTGGATGATTTGGCTTCACTTGAGGGAATAACAGACAAGACGTGTGTGTTTATGCTTAACAACGCCACAGCTTTAGGGGAGGGAATGCCGATAGTGAGATCATAGAATGGTTAGAGGTGGAAGAGACATTAAAGATCGTAGAGTTCCAACCCTGCTGCCATGGGCAAGGACGCCTTCTGCTAGACCAGGTTGCTCAAAGCCCCGTCCAGCCTGGCCTGTGCTTGATGGTCCTTTTTAATGTGACTTTGGATCATTCTTGGTTTCAGATGAGCACTTGCTTTCTCTGTGTGGCTTACAGCTCTGTCCTTACGCAGGCTTTTGGGGAGCCCAGAGGTAGGGCATGTCTTTGCCCTCCCTGCAAGGCCACCTCTGGGGATGCTTCCAGCTGCCCAGTGTGTAATCCAGCCCTCAAACTTCACCAAATGCCAGTTGGTGTGGTTTTGGTCCGTGTGATGCGATGTGCACTTCCTTAAATTACATGTAGTAAGGGCATTATGATAACTCTTTTTTTCCCCCCCCCCTCCCTGTAAATGAAGGTGTTTCCTGAGTGAGTGCCAAAAAAATTCCAGTTTGTTTGGTCGGAAGTGTTTGTGATGTTAGAGAAATTACAGCTTTAAGCATTCAATGCTTGTCAAGAACAGATTGCTTTTGAGAGGACTTCTTAACAGTATAAACTGTTAAGACGCACAAATGCCTTTAGTAATGACAAATTAAAAAAAAATGCCCAAATTGCATAACTAGAAGAAAATTTAGACAGGAATCTGTTTCTTAAACCCAGTTCTTCCAGCTGATATTTGCCTGAAGTTGGGGATATCAGGCTACCAGGTGGTGACATCCTGAGAGCTACAGCTCTAAGGAAAGTTGTTTTTCCATAGCATGGCAGATTGTATCTGCAGACCGCATTGCTAATGTGTCAGTGCTGAACCGAGCCACGAGGCAATTTGTTCAGAAGAAAAATCTACCATGTAACTGAGACAGAAATGGGGAAAAAGTTAGTTTAATGGATGATCTTTAATCCTGCATCTCACAGGCCAAAAGTAGTAACAGAATGATTGACTAAGTATGGACCAAAACGATCTGTTATAGTCACTTATATTGCAGAAAAAAAGTGTGATTCTACAATATTCTTAATTTGCTTTTTTTAACAGAACAACTTTTTCAGTCCTGAGCAGCACTGCAGCACTGCTGTCATTCTTCTTTCCTTTAGCAAAATGAAATCTTTAGCCCCTTCCCCCACCTAATGTTATTCCTCACATGGCGACATTCAAAAACCCATTGACAAGCTGCAAATGATGTGTGAAGCAAACTCCAGGATTAAGTTTATAACCTTTCCCCAGGGGGAAAGAATTTGGAGGCAGGAATGAACTTGGGATAGTAAAACAAAAGGGCACAACTGAGATGGATCAGGAAAACTCATATTCATATTTAGCTAAATGAAAAATACCAGCCAGTCCTAGTTTATGTGGTATCCCGGGGGTTTTCCGCACAGGTATGTAGGACATTATTTTATAGCTCCTTCTCACAGGTTTTACTGCTCTCGCTAATGAGAAACTACATCTCTCTCTCTCTCTCCAGCTTTGCAGCTGGGATTTGAAAGCGCAATAAATAAAATATAAACGGTAGAAGACGGAGGGCTTATGTCCCGTGGATATGTTTGCATCTTGAGTTTCGAAAGGCATGTACCTTCCTCCTGGGGGGGTTGTCATTTACTGCTGAGTTTGTTGTCGGATGGGTGTGAATAGGCTTTGGGGGCCTTTAGACACAGTTAAATTGCAGTTGTTAATGAAGTGATGGAGCTAGAGACCTCCTTCCCCGCAGTAATCAAAGAAACAGCTCGTTCCTTCACATATCTATAAGATTATTTCATCTGCCAGTATTAGTTTCTTTTGAAGTCATTTAATCTTTGCTCCATATAAATTGAGAAAAGTTATTTTAAGCAGCTTGGTGGGCAAAAGGGAGTCTTGTGACCCAGCGTTCATAAGAAGAGGTCCGACCGCAGGAGTTAACCCCTGGCACCTGGGGCTCACCGAGGATGCTTCTACTTAGTTGGCCCCTGCCGTCAGCTGGATGCCGGCTTGAGCCGTGCCCAGACAGAAATGTGGCTTTACTGGAAATAAATAATTGAGGAGAACCACAATATAAAGCAGTTTAAGGCCTGCCGGTACTGCCACTTCTTAACAAAAAAATAAAAATAATAATTAAAAAAAACCACCCGAACTACTTGGGTTGTAAATTCAGTAATGGGTATAAATTGGGCCTTGGGTGATTCTTAGGAAAGCTGATAGATATTCTGAAGTAAAGTAAGCCTGGTGGGGTTAAAATGGAGTTCAGCTATGCCCATAAAGTGAGCAGTGCATTTCAGTCATAGAATCATAGGATGGTTTGGGTTGGAAGGGACCTTTAAAGGTCATCTAGTCCAACCCCCCTGCCACGGGCAGGGACATCTTCAACTAGACCAGGTTGCTCAGAGCCCCGTCCAACCTGACCTCGAATGTTTCCAGGGATGGGGTATTGACCACCTCTCTGGGCAACCTGTTGCAGTGTTGCACCACCCTCATAACGAAAAATTTCTTCCTTATATCTAGTCTGAATCTACCCTCCTTTAGTTCAAAACCATTACCCCATCTTCTTTCGCAACAGGCCCTGCTAAAAAGTCTGTCCCCATCTTTCCTGTAGGCCTCCTTTAAGTACTGGAAGGTGGTAATAAGGCGCAGTGGTCTGACCAGAGTTGGCTTCCCAGTGCTCTTCTGCACACATACGCTACTCAACAAAGTTTGACGCTTGAGCTTTTGGCTTGTTTCTGTTTCCTGACAGCATACTTATGAAAATGAAAAATCATGATGACTTGCTGACGGTTGCCAAAAATGCAGAGAACTCCTATATAAAGCTGAGCTCCATCAGCAGGGCAATACAACAGGACAAATTCCTCTTGCCAAATTAAGACGTATGCTTGGAATGAGAGGTCAGGGCCCTGCGTCGTTACTCTGTCTGATGCTGCATTATCACCAATACGATAAATTACTGTCCTCTTCATGGTTAGCTGTGGAGCAGCAGTGCTCTCCCTTCTAGGTTGGAGCTGTGGATTGTGTTTTGTGTGTCTTCATTTTTAAGAATATCACTCTTTTTTTCTCTCTGGGTTGCTGCATGCTTTTGGCATTGCTGCTCCTTCTGCGTGGGTCGCTTTTTTAAGGAGGGACCATAGTTTGGAAAGACCAGAAATGTGGTCTTTCAGGAATTCAAGACAAAATATTTGGCAAGGTTTTTTTTGTTAGATATCCTTTGGAAATATGCTAGTTCAAAAGTAAATATTAAGAAATAAATTCAGGATGAGGGGGAAAAGATGTTTTAGTAATAACCAGTCCTTTGCATATAAGAACAAAGTTGTTGGTGTCATCTATCTTTTTAATTGCAAGGCATGAGTTCATATTTGTGATTCAACCCCTTCTCTCGACTCCAGCGCTCACAGCAGGGATCGCAGGCATTCCTTCCGTGTCCACATCAGGGATGATGGAAAGACGCAACAAATGATCTACAGAAACCAGCCAACTGAATTATGGAAAATATGCAAACACACAGTGTCTTCTGCTGTTCCCCCAAGCACAAAGGAGTTCCTTGTAGCTTCAGTGCCACTTGGAAGATGAGGTCTGAGCTCAGTCCCAGTGAAGCCTAGCCGGCACCTTTGCGGGTTGCGCAAGGTGGAGCGTGTGGGTCCTGCCTGCCCCTCACCTCCGGAGGGTCCTGCCCACCCTTCTCGCCTGCCACCTCGGAGGAACATGGGGTCAAATGTTTCTGTGGCCAACAGAGGCGTTATGGTGTGAGGGCTTGGGATGAGGTCTTTCCCTTAACTAGGCTTGTGTAAACAGTTTTGCTTGCTGTGTTTCTGAGAAAGGAGCTTATATTTGAGCATCTGCTCTCATCCTGAGAAGAAACTGAGTTATTGCAGAGCCTGATGGATTTTTTCCTCCCCCCAAAATTGAAGTATCACCAGTGCTCCTTAAAAATGTCAAGACGTACACGTGCAATCTCTGGACACTTTATATTTGAAAGTATGCTTTTCATAGAAACATAGAATGGTTTGGGTTGGAAGGGACCTTAATGATCATCTAGTTCTAACCCTGCTGCCATGGGGAGGGACGCTTCCACTAGACCAGGCTGCTCAAAGCCCCGTCCAACCTGGCCTTGAACCCTTCTAGAGAGGGGGGCATCAACAACATCTCTGGGTTTTTTTTTTTTTGTTCCTTTTAAAAAAGCTAAACCTTTGTGTCAGCATGCTTTGTAAGCACTCTTCATGGTTGAGATTCATTTTGTTAGATGTTAAAATGTCTTCAGTAGTTGTAGGTGATTCAGCATCTGTCTGTCTCGGTCCTTGACCCCTGGTGTGCTGCGGCCGACCCGTGTCACCGGCTCTCAGAGGGTGGTGGTTTCCAGTGACCTGATGTCTGGCTGGTATCTCCAAGTCATAGCCTGAAGGTGAAACGCTGTGGGCTTCTCACTGTGCCTGCCTGCTCTGGCTGGTCCTCTGGCAGGGGTGTTTCCAGGGGGAACAAAATGGTGACAGCAGGTGATGTTTTACAGAGCTAAAATAAAACCCCAAATAATACCCCAAAGTGGGAAAATGGCAGACTGCGTTTCTGTTTAGCAGTCTGGACCAGCCCAGTCCTGCACCCCAGATATTTTTCCTGTAGTCAGTATCAAGCCCCGAATTTGATGTTTTGGCCATGTTTACCAAACACCAAGGTCAAAAAGTCTAGCTTCTGTTGAATAACATAATTTTTGTTTGTACGTATTGTTGCGTTGGAAGGTTGCGTGTCATCCTGTGGCTTTAAGCTGCGATATCCATCAAGTCCTTCCCTATTTTTACTCAAACCCTTGCACCAGAAAACAGGCACATTCCTTTGGGTGTTTCGTTAGGGTTTCGGTGGTGTTGCACCTGTTGCTATCGTCTAAGCCAGAAGATGGAGATGATGGTAAAAGCAGACGGAAGCCACAGCCATCCGGAGACGTGGCAGCGGCCAGCTGTGAGATTCCCTCAAGCTTGGCCGAGGAGCTCATGCTGGATGTCTGGCCGCCTTCTTTTCAAACAGGCTTTGTTTTTCCTTACTGTTTTGGGGTTTGTGTGTGTTTTTTATTTTTTCTTTTGTAGCCCTGTTTTATAGTAGAAATAAAAGAGCAGATTACTGTTCTCTGTAGGGAGAAAGGAAGGGAGGAGGACACCCTTGCGCCGATCTTCTTTGGAGGTTATCTCAGATGGTTTTCAGATGATTGTAGAAGGGGAGTGTGCCAAAAAAGCTGAATCACTGCTACAGTGTCATACCAGAGGCTTGAGTTTTCCAGAATACTTTTGTGTCGCACATAATGCCCACATCTTGGATGCTGAGCTCTGAAATGTTTCCTCGGTGATCCTGCAGTGCTTTGATGAGAAAAGTCTTTTTGAATTACAGGGATTGGTTAGCTGTCTTTTAGAAAAATAAATTCCAAGTGGTCTTTGTTAACCACTGAATGATAGGTTATTGTGGCATAAAATAGAAGTTCACTTAGACTGCACATTTTTGCTCTGAAATCGGCAGGAGGAGGAAATGCTGATATGGGTGTATGCATGGGAGGAAGATTTATCAAAGAAGCATACATTCGCACACCCTCTGTTTTTTAAAGTTATGGTCAGTAAATGATAGGCTTCCTTCCCCTGTTTTTGAATGCCAAATAGATTTCTAACGAAATTATTTATATACACATCCCTTTTAAAATTACAAAGCATCCCCAGGTCAGTGCACGGCCTCAGCGTCCAGTTTAAAGTGGGAGATTAGGAAACTTCAGGCACAACCTCCAGCCTTTCCTGTCAGCACAATTTCTCCCCAGGAAGGGATGACGGATAACGTGAATTTAACATTTTGTTATCAATAGTTTGCGTATCAGTTTCTTGCTGCTTGTTTTAATGTGTATCGATTGCAACAGATGCCCCTTGCGGTTGGCCAGCTTAAATCTTACCGCTGTAACTTTGAGCATCTTTATGGCCTTTTTGCTGCTTCTATGTTGAATAAGGCTCATGGTGACGATGGCAGTAGGGTCGGGTGTGTACGAGTGCGGTGGCGAGGCCGGTGCTGGAGAGGGCAGCGGGCACTGGGGCATCGGCTGGTACCCCGCTCCCTCACAGCACGGATGGGTCTTCTCCTGCCTTCTTCATCATCACGGCACCTCGTGAGTTATGAGGTACCTTAGAGTTACTTAAAAAAAAAATAATAGAAGGAAACACAGAAAAAGGAACATTATCCTGCCTGCAAGCCTAAAATCTTAGATACCGAGGGAAGTATTTTCCCCAGACTGAGCAAAAATATATGTATAAAAAGTCCGTGCTTCATTGCTAGACTTACTAGATGTATTCTATTTATATTCTTGAACTTGCTGAGACAGTCAGGATGTAGTTTTCAAAGCAAATTAATGTGTATGTGTGCTTGCATAGACTTCCTTCTTCAGGGACATTCTTCCTGTTTCCCTTTCAGTGTTTCTCCTAAAATTAGTTTGTTTCTGACAGTAACACAATTGGGTACTTTAATATTAAATATTGTGAGTAAAGGGGAAAAATGTTACTGGTTTTAATAGTCTTGCTGTGGGTCCGAGTGATGCTGGTAGCGATTAATTAGTACCGCTTGTTTTACTTGGAGTTGTTTAAGCTGTAGAAACGAAGGATGTGCTTAACCATAAATGACCAAAGCATCTCCTGAAAGGCTTTGTTTGTAACTGGGTTGAATGATCCGTGATTCTGCAGAAATGTTTCTTTCTTTAGACTTCGTTACCAATCTTTACATTTTAATAGCCAAATGTAATTAGACAAATGGTAACCATAAAACTATTAAAACCCTGGGGAGGGGACACCTCAACCCCCTGCGTATGTCACCCACGCAGCCAGGCCAGAAGGTCTTTGGGGTCCTGAGCGGCTTAAGACTCCCACTGGGATCCGTCGTCTTAGAAATCACATCATTTGAAATCCTTCATGTTTGCATACTTCTCTGTTTTTAAGTCTCCTTGTCTTTTAAAAAAGAAAAGGGCAGAAAAATTAGTGAAACGGAACCAAGCGGTTGGCAGAAGACCCAGCGATCCTTCGGTTGGATCAAGCTGTATTTTGCTGTACTGCAGCGGGAGCAGCAGAGGGAGCACAAGTTAACACATAATGCCTTTACCGAGAGCTGTACTGTCATCACTGATGACATTTTGCTCGATGGATGAAGATTAAGAATGAAAAAAAAAAACCACCCCACCCCAAAACCCAACCTAGTGCGTTTGCCATAGGACAGGAGGGTAATGTCCTCTGTATTAAATATGGAGGGGTGACGAATGAAAATGTATCCTATTACGGCTTCTGTTTTAAATTTTCGGTTGTGCTCTCCGTGCAGCTCCAGGTTGCATGATGTCAGTATGGTTTCATGCCAGGGTGCAACCGAGGGAAGATTGATGCTGTGCGGTTTTGGAGGGCTGTGGTACTGTCCTGCGTCCCGGTATTCTCCTAATAGACCTGAAGCAGCAGATTAATAATTGTAGGCATCAAAAGGGAAAATGATGACGGCAAACGACTGGCCGAGTTATCTTCGGTGGGTGAGATCAGAGCCATGAGCTGGTCAGGCTCTTGCAGCACACAGCAGCCTGACCTGGCCTCCAGGCAGTATATAAAGCAGAATTTCACTTTCCTTGAGTTTACAGTTATGTAGAAAAAAAAACCTCTTTCTCGAAGTCCCCTGTGTCCTTTCCGACCTGGGCAGCGTGGGCTCTCTTTAGCCGCACAGCCCTTGCCACCCTGCCAGGGCAGGCACGTGGGCTTTCGGAGCAGATCGCCCTCACCAGTGTCACCGAATCATATTTGTCACTGTCATCTTAACCCTTAGGCCTGCAATTTTGTCAGCTGTTTTTCCCGTAATCAAAACTTTGGACAGGACTGAATTTCCTCCTGTCAGTCCCTAAAGCAAAGTTCCAAACAGGGTCAGAGAGGAGGTTTGTTTTTGTTTTTTTTTTTTTCCTCCCCCTCCAGGAGGTTTAATAAACAAAATGCAAGCTCCAAGTTTTTCCTTCAGATTAGAGATTGCCAATAGCAAATCTTTGCTTTGTTGAATTATTAAGCAGAAGTAAAGGTTATGGAAAGGGGCACAGATGGATGGCTGGAGACCCAGGGCGATAACTTTACAAAGCCCTGGCAGCGCTGGGAGCAGGAACCATCTTCCATCTCAGAGAACAGAAAGAGCAGAAACTTCTTTGTGCGGGGAAAAATCAACGGCTGGTGTACTTTCACAAATTCACCCTTTCCACCTTGCTGTTTTATTCAGGAGTCTGCTTTGTTTCTGAGGCCACCACTGCCTGTGTAGGACCGAGATAGGCAGGGGCCGCTGAGAAACGAGAGGTTATCTGAGCGGGTCAGGCAGCGAGTTCATTGTTTTCCAGGAACACTTGTTCAACACGCGATTGCGCAATGCGTGGCGCACAAGTGGGATGCACAGGTGGCAGCCTTTATTATTCATTACCTGTGAAATTAATCACCAGCTCCATAGATTTTTAATGCAAGTTGCTTGATAGCTACTTTTAAATACCTTCTGGAAGCGGCTATTTATTCTCCTAATGAGTGATTTTGGTGCTTTGGAGAAGCTTCCCTGGTGTATCATGTTCATAGTTCTCCCTTGAATATCCACGAGGATCAGCTGGACTCCGAGCATGTCAGCCATACTTCCCAAATCTCTGTAGGGTTTTCTGTATGTCAGCACGGGTCTGCTGCCACCCAGGAGCCCGTCCCCTGTGGCCGTGAAGAGGAGATTAGTCAATGAAGAGCTGCAGGCTTCAAGAGCAAAGAGACCACCGTGACGCCCAGCCTGATCCCCAACGTTCACAGGCCATAGAGCTCCTCCCCTTATTACCGTGTGCCTCAAAGATATGTAATCTTTTCTAAAAAGCTATTTAACTCCAGCACAAGTAGGAAAAACTTGCCTGTTTTTACTCATTTCAGTGGTTGTTCGTCTTACAGACAGCCTCATAATAGGTTAGAAAACGGTGAGATGCAGTTACTGACTCATTTGCACGAAGCTTATAAAAACACTTAAGGGCTAATGCAAGACCTCTGGCATTACATGTCTGATACAAAGCATGGTCGCCTGTTGTAGTCTGTCTTTTAAAATTACTGCTTTTCCTTTACCAGAAGCAGGGAACTGGAGATCAGAAGCCACAAGTAGGTGTCACCGTGGCCATCCCTGTTACCAATGATGGGTGGAAAGGCGGCTTTATCCGGTGTTGGTACTTGACCCATCTGATAGTCTTAAGTGCAATAGTTTTAAGGAAGACCTCCAGATGCTGCTACCGGAGTGGTAGATTTTTTTTCCTCCTTTATAATGGTGTTGGCTATATTTCTGCCATGAATACGAATATCATTTATCACATGCGTTGGTTTAGCTTCAGCCAGCTGTTTTTTATTGAAGAGCTGATCTTGTTTCACCAGCAGGAGAGCTCAGAAGTGATAGAAGTAGCACCTGAAGTGCAAAATGGAGAGTCTAGTATCATCTGTAAACTTGCAGCACTGGCTGCTTTCGCTTCTAACCTTTCCTGTTTGTTTAATATAGAAGTTGGAGATTGATCTGCGGCATTTTTGTGTGAGTGAGCTGTGAAGGTAGTTCACTTCGCGTGTGCCTCTGTCTTACCGATATCCTGTGTGGGCAAGAGAAAAATGTACATTTGCAATGGAAAACCAAAATCATTGTAATTTGTGACCAAGTTATTTTTTGAGGTAGACGGCACAAAAAGTAATGTATGAGCATATCCGCCTGTGCAGATGTAAAAAACTTCAGAGCTTTGGGACTGGATTTACACAGCCGTTTTTGCAATTGAAAGACCTCTCTGCAAATAACGAGGCAAAGACAATCGGGTTTGTCACTTCTCATTTCTTTCCATTCATTCTCTTTCTCCCCCAAGGAGCAGGGTTTGGCCTCCAGAGCTCTGCTGAGGGTCAGTGTTTAGCGATGTTCCCCCTGGTGCCGCTTCACCGGTGTTAAGTTTTGGTAGGTTTGTCTCTCTGTCGAGTCCCAGGCAGGATGCAGGTAGTTAGCTGTCGCAAAAAAAAACAGCAAAAAAGTGAACAGTTGCACACCTGGTAGATCAATTTTTTCATTTTGTTAGATCTAGAGAGTAGTTTGCTTTATCCTAATCCAGTTTTCAGTTTGTAAGTTCTGTGGAGGCATTGATCCTGTTTCCAAAATCAGTTTCCTGGGTCTTGAGGGATGGGCCATCAAGATGAGCGTAGGACTACTTGGTCTATCGGAGTGCTACTTGCAACAGCACACATACCATGTCGGTTTAAAGAAAAAAGTGGTATAAGGAGCTAGCAACTGCTTTCGTCTGCAGAAGAGGTGGGAGGAGGTAGTTCTGTCCACAACTGAAGGAGCTGCACAGCAGAGCTCCCCGCCAAAAAGTGTTGTGTGTGCTAAAAGTCAACATGGGTTCAAGGGGATGTTGGACAATATATAGAAACCACATCCTGCTCGAGAAGTCCTTGAACTGAAAATGGCTGGAAGCTGGGGAAGCGTGGGGGGAATTATTCTTGCATGTGTCCCTCTGCTTTTTTCAGCCTCAAATTATGGGGAGGGAGGGGGAAACCCAAATAAACCCAAACCCCAGCAATAAAATACATTTTACTTAAGAAAACTGTCTATACATGCTTTTCATAAATTGCATCTTTCACAAATAATAACTGCATGGAATTGAAGTCGGGTTCTTGCTTACGGCAGTGTTGAAGGTCTGAGCAGGTGAATATTTTGGTCTGGCCCGGTGTGATCATTCTCATGGTGTTACATAGCAGCACAGGCAATTAAAAGATAAGAAAGCACCAGGAGAGGTACAACCTGACAAGACCTTTAAATCAACTGCGTTACTTCGAGAGCATCTAGAGAGTGAAGAAAAAGCCAAAGAGCTTTTGATCTTCACAGCTACTTCAGATAAGAACCACATCAGTGCTCTGCAAAGAAGATGCTCAAATAATTGTTGTTGGACTGTTTACGATGAAACAGAAATTATTTTCATGCCTGTTTGTGGAGGAAGACCCTGTGCCCATTGCCTAAAGGACAGCAGACGAGAAGAGAGGAGGTGTGCCAGCCCTCAAACACGGGTGGTTCTTGCAGCTCCATCTCTTAAATGGACAACAAAAAAAGCGCTATTTTTGGCTTGCTGCATCAAGGAAGGGATCGCTTAGTCACTTGGACAACTTTTTAATAGCAAAGTTAGTAATGCCTTGTAAGGGCATGCCCAGGGAGTTTGTAAAATAGTTTTTAGTATATATTTCTTACAGTGGTTACAGAAGCGCCTCTCTGGGATACCACAGGTATAGTTGATCCTCTCTTTGGGCATGGGGATGAACCAACTAGTTGATTTCCAGATTTTTCCAGCCTTATTTTTTGTGTGTTTGTAATGCAGGACAGAAGAACTTGGCATTGTTTTTAGGACTGCTAATCCTAGCAAGGTTGAATAACCCAGACGTACCCAAATTTTAGGCCAAGTCGAAATATACTGCAATGAATAAATAGCAATTCAAGCTGCAGTGCCCCCAAAAAAGAACAAATGTATTCTGAGCTGGAAAATGAGTTAAGGCATTTACGAATGAATTGCTGTCAATGGTAGAACATTTAGTATGGCAGCTTACCTTTCTACCTGTGAATAACTGTTAATCCTATAAACATTCTAGGTAGGTTTAAACAAAAAAAACGTTACAAGAGAGTTGCTTTTTTCCCTTATTCCTCTTCCCCAGTTGATTTGACAAGAAGCAATGGCTGGCTTCCAACCATTTGTCTTTCTCTAGCAAATTGCTACCCGAGATATTCTGGTGGTCCGTTAAGGCACGTGCATTCTCTGCAGCCCAGGGCATTGCATTGTTCGGGCCAGATCAAGGACTGCCAAAACCAATACTGAGCTGAGATTTCAGATTTGTTCCTTATCCACCGTTGCCCTCTTGATGTGTATCCCTCTTTCAATTAAGAGGACGCGTTTCGCAGTGTCAGGAAGGGCAGTGTTTTTTCCAGCCCCTGGGTTCATTTCTGGATCTTTTTTTGATCGTAATTTCTGTTAATAATGAAAGCTTCACGCAAACATATATTTTTGGTTTTAATTTATAATTCTTCAGCTGCTGCGTAGTGTGTATGGAAGAAGGGTTTTTTCCATTTGCACCGTTGCGTGGGGGTACGACAGAAACGCACCGTTTCAAAAACACGGGCAGGAGCCTGTTAACTGGCTGCCTTTCTCAGAGCATCTTCTTGAGTGTAAAAGACACCAAGGGCTGCTAAAATATTGATGTACCGCCGTAACTCTAGGGAGCAGGCTACGTCACCCGAAGAGGTCAAAATGGGGATAGATAAATAAATAAATAATGCATGTTCAGCAGCCGTCGCCGTTAAGTAAAGGTTGAGGGAGCCACAGGTTCTATTCAGCTAATGTGAAAGGGTTCTTATAAAAATCTGTGAAGTCTAAACTGGCAGATCTTTGATGTTTTGCTGTCAGGGTTTGGTCAATACTGTTTAAGGGCATTATACCAATGTGTAGATTACAACTTTAACTCCATGGTGTCAATATTTGCTTTAAAGCACGTGGGTTTTGAAAATACATGCAGTTATGTGTACATACATTAGGTAAAGACAGCAAATAGCTTTAAACCTCACAAAGAAAAAAACCCCAAACCGGAGACAGTATTTAAATATTCTCTTTTAATTATATTTTAGCCTCTGTTTCTTTGATTAGAAGTGGAGGAGGCTATGTACCACTGTGTACTCTGCCACCTAAAATAGTGTTAATAGTTTCAATCTTGAGTAAAGTAAGAATTTGGAAGATTCGTATTTTTGTGAATGTTTTGTCATGGATGTAACTGAAGCTTGAAATCCTAATGTCCTTTACAGGTGGTATGCTAAAATAGATCAATACTGTTCTCTGAACTTTACAGATGATAATCTGTCTACCAGGGACAGATTTAATTAGGAAAGCGATGGGGGTAATTAGAATGAAGGACAGACTTACAGAAACGGGAGACATTTGTTACTGAGAGCCCTATAAAAATATTTCCTTCTGTAAACACAGCTGCCGTATGAAATGTTATTTTAAAATATATTGTAAGTGTCATATAAATGTCTAATTGACAGCTGAAATATTGCAGAATGTAATCTGTGTGTATAGGTCGGGAAAAGAAAGTGATAATTCAATGACGAGATTGTTTTTGACACAGTAGTCACAAATTCCAACTTTACGTGTGCGTCTCATTTACAGATTTAGATAATACGTACCTTTCCTTATGGGACTTAAATCTTCCTCCCCGTAGCACTGGTCTCAGCTTCATCAGGAGCCTGTTTAAAACGGTATATTAGTTGTTCGTGGAGGGGAGCAGAGCAGTGGATTTCCCTGGATTTCCATGGCCGGGCCTGGCATAAAAGCCTTCAATTGGCCATGTGTAGATGGCAGCATTTACCTACGGTACTTTCTTCTTAAATGCCTCCGAGCGATGGGCGTGATGAGTTCTCGGTGCTGGAATAAATCATCTTTCGAAAAAACAATAAGGTTAAAAACTAATTTGGTCCCCGCTCGTTTTTTTTTTTTATAGTCAGTGGAAGGACTGAAATAAATGGGGTAGGTGAGCGGGGCAAGACACCGCTGTGCTGCTGGACGCCTCTTCTTGCTTGCCAGAAAGACGGCAACCCTGCTGCGGGGATGGTGTTTGCTCTGCAGGGGGAAAGTTCAAAGCACCCTCTACCTCTGAGGGTTTGGCTATTTGGGCCTAAGAAAGGGCAGCACTGGGTGTCGGTGGGTCCTGATGAGGAGCGCTGCCGTGGGACCTTGCTTCTCGGCCGTCGTGCCGGCAGCGGTGGCTTGCCTTTCCCGAAACGAGCGCTGCTGTCGGTTTGGGTCTCGTCTGTGTCTCGGTTGGTTTTTCACTGTGAAAAATCCATACGAGCGCTCTCCAAACTGTTTTCAGGTATTTGGAGGCTGACTTTTTTATTGAGCAGCTTATTCCCTGTTCTTCAAGTTTAACTTGTATAACAAATGTGAGTAATGCAGAAATTCTTAGAGAGCTGTCTGTAGGATTTTTCTTATTTATTTGCAAGCATTTTAAGTAATTGCGTGCAGAAGGACTAGACACCTCTCCCTCCCCCCCAAAAAAATAATCTTGCCATGAAGTCCAGCTTTTGGACAAATAAGATACAGGTTTTGGAGAGTAAACACCATACGGCACAGAAACTGGAATGGCTGGCAAGGACCGCAACCCTCTCTGTTTTGCAGCACTGAGAAGACTTTTAAAGGAAAACTTCCAAATTGTGTTGCTGTTTGCTTTTGACCGAGTTTATTCCTCTACTCTAGCATGCTTATAATCTGTTGAACTATCATTATTATTGTTCCTCCCATCACCTTTACGCTAAGCCATCCCTCGCAGGCATCTCTCCAGCAGCAGAGCGCATGCCTCCGAGCAGGTACGTGTGCGATGCTGCGAGAAACGCTCCGCGGTGCTTTGTAGGGACACACGCTGTAGGCTCAGCCTTAACCAGGGACAACCCTTAGGCCAAATGACGAAACAACGTTCGGCGTGTGCTAGCGAGGATCGCAGTTCAGTATTCCGCCTTCTTCTGTAGGCTCAGGTTAAGAACGTACAGCGCAGACTGCCTCTGCCCCAAGGAGTTTGCAAGATAAATAAAATCATCAGAGCAGAGTGCGCTGGGGAAAACAAAAAGGAAATACCTAAGACTGAGGGGAAAAAAAAAACCCAACCCCTTCAAATTATTATTGTTGACTCATATTCCTGGCTATTATATTAAATAGAAAATGAGATGAGAACAAAAACAATACCTGGAAACCCCACAGTGTCCAAAAGTAGGAGGAATCTCACTGTACAGGGTTTTAGTATTATAAGATTTTTATAGGAGTCCATGACTTTGCAGGTTCTGTTGCCATAAGGATTGGCAGCGAAGCATAGTAAAGTAATAAAAGGGGAAGGCGTGGAGCCAAATACTTGTCTTTGTAATTGTGGTGGTGATGTGCAGAGCAGCAGGAAGAGCAAATCAAATGCAGATGTTTTTTTTTGTATGAAGTCTCGACTTTTATCGGTGATAGTGCTCAAGGTGGGGTTGCCACTGAAGTATCCCTGAATAAAGTCTTGGGCTACACAATGTTTAAAAGGGATGCAGGCAAGTATCCTGCACGTCATGGGTGGTGCCACGCTGCAGTCTGAAGCTTCATTTAGATTCCCCTCTCAGTTTTCTCACTGAAGTCTCCACCAGGTTGGTCTTATCAACTGCTGGTAGTAACTGTTCCAACGAAACTGTTTCCTGAACAGTTACGGGATCGCAGGAGAGAGGGTTGGGAGGAACCTGCGTGTTTTCCAGCACAGAGGCAGGACCTGGTGTGCCTTCGTTGTTCCTGGCAGTGGCTTCTCCTGCTCCTTCTTAGGATCTCCTCCCTTCCAGCGCTGCAGCGCTTCCTCCTATTGCTAACCTAAGTTGCTTTTATTACTGTTTAAGTCCTCTGGTTTTCAGACATGCAGAACAGCTTATTCTCTCTGTCTTCATGATTTAAGGCTACTTCCATATCATTTCTCCCAGTCTTTTTCCAGACTGAATCATTGCTTCTCTTTTCTGAGCGCTTTCCTTTGGATCCGCGCTGTTACTGGATTTCTGTACTGCCGTTGGAGCCGAGTGCCGTAGCTATGGTGAGCATATGAGTAGCAGAACAGAAGGGTTATTTCTCATGCCATACGCACGGCACTCCTGGTTTTATGCCTTAGCGTGTTGTTTGCCTTTCCTACAGCTGGGGCACGTTAGTGGCTTGTGTCCAGATGGGAAGACCCCCTCTACTAGAAAGATGTGACATCTGTGGCTTTTCCCCTATACGCACGGTCTGTTGCTGCAGGAAACTAGGTCTGTTTTACACAGTTGGCTTTCTGCTGGTTTTTATCTCCGTGCTGCCTTTTAGGTGCCTGTGAACCCTTTGGTTGGTTGTCTAGGCGCCATCTCTCTCCTTTTGTGTTCCTCTAGAAAAAAGTCTACGTAAATCTCACGCCAGTGGCTTGGGCATGAGCAGGTAACCTTTCCTCTTTCCCTCCCTCGCTCCCCCTTCAGGAGTGATCCATCGTGACATGGAAAGAGTGCCAGGACATAGCCGCTGTCTAGAGGGGACATATTAAACAGCTCAGACCTCCCATGTCAGAGGTGTGTGTTGGAAGGTCACTTGTAAAACATCAGAATATATTGACTACGTGTAGCTGTCGTGCGGCGTTGCCCACAGCGTTGCCTGCTCGCTCGGGAAGGATGTTGAAGCATGCAAAGAACAGCAATAAAAATTGTGAGAAGGTTGCAGGTAGAGAATAAGGCCCATGCAGAAAGCCTAAGGGAGCTAGTTAATATTTCGAGGGTTAGAAGACAGGTGCCTTAGCTGGTATTTAATCAGCCCGCTTATATACAGACAGAGACGCACGTATTAATGGCAGTGGAATAAAAGTAGTGAGGTTAGGAAGGGACGGTGACCTGAGCCAACAGAAGGAAATGGGTAGATTTTTGGAAAACTGTACCTTCTGTGGCACCACCCTCACCCCTCGTAGCTGGAAGAGGAGGGGATGAATTGTGGGTGAAGTTGGGAGTGGTAACTCAGCTGGTCTTTTCTTCTCCTTTCCCTAAGGAAGCGGCAGACCCTGCAAATCTCACATTCCAGTGTGCGAGTAGGTGAACGCCAGGGGAAAGCAGTATTACGCTCTTCCCAAAGAAGTCAGGTTTAATTAATACCATTACATTAATACACCCATAGTCATGTTAACTCAACACATTTACAACTGTGCATCGGCATTTCGAGCGAGCAACAAACAAACAGTGGAAGAGATCTCACAGCATTTTCCAAAAAAAAAATGGGATACATTAGCAAGTGGAAGTTGGACCACAAAGATGCGTACCGGCCGCTGCTTCAGTAGGACGAGAACACCGATAATACAAATTGCACGTCTAACAAAGCGTTTGGACCTCCTCCACTTGGTTCACATGTACTTGGCAGAGCCGAGGCTGAAACGGAGATGAAAGCTCTCGTTTGCCAGCCCTGAAATAATCTCAGTTGTGGGCACTGAGAGGGGGGGCAGCCGTTCCCACCGGATACCGCTCTGCGTGGAGCTGGCAACAGGGAATACACAGGCGGTCTCTCTTAAATAGTAAATATATTTTACCTTCTGTGTGAAATCATCTTTCTGAGACTTTATGTAGGCTTTGAGGCTATTCAGTAGCTTTCAGCTTTGAGGTATGTCACATTTCAAGCTCCCACCGAAATGACTCGGTTATCCATCCCTCCTACTGAGATCCCTCTGCAGCTGATCCAGGTTTGCTCAGAGCTGAGCGTTAATTCGATACCTGCAGAAACCTTCTTCCTAAAGTATCAGGGAGGGTTAATGCTGACAGCTCCCTTTGCTTTAAAACGTGGCGCTTTGCTTTTCCTGACCATAAACTTTTTGGTTTGAGGAGACTTTTTACTAAAGTATGTTAAACAGAACGTTTTTATTAAATTCTTTGTTTGTAAAACAGCGCTGCTAGCCAATGAATACTTATGATGAAGCTCTCCAACGGAGATTTTTATTTTGCTAATACATTCCTGGAAGGTGGCTCTTCCAGTTTTACACAAACCTTTTTGTATCTGAAAACGTAAAGCCCAGTCCTACTACACACACCTCTTTTTAAACTGCACTTTTGTCCGGTGGATCGTTAGTTTAGTCCCATCAGTGGGTTCATACACACTACATGAACTTAGTATATTTTTTTTTTTTTTTCACTTGGCTTGAAGAAGTTGTGAGATGATCTCTGGTCGTGTTTTTACGGTTATCGCCGGCAGTGCTGAGCAGGTGCACACAAGCACACGCGAAGGCTTAAGAACAGACGCCGTAATTACAGATGCACTAATCTATTCTTGTTTTTAAGTTGCGCATTGGTAAATGGTTAGGAATTCAATTTACCTCTTTT
>VZSZ01005511.1:835666-908461 GCA_013398815.1 Ibidorhyncha struthersii
TTATCAAAACTCAGAGTTAGTTTTGACTTGATTGAAGGGAGGCTTTGGTTTGGTGATTCTTTCTCTGGAGTAGTCCAACTGGCCGTCCTAGCAGCTGTGTTTGTCCTATAATTGTCAACTGCTGGTGATATTTTGAACTCAGTAATCAGGGCTTGCTTAGGACTACCCATAATAAAACCTCATTCTCCTAGTATTCTTTGGGAGCAGCTGGCTGTGAAGTATCCCCAGGTCAGTCATGGAGTGTCCCGTAGGAGGGCTGTAGGACACCATCCGGCGTTAACCTCTGTCCTCTCCTCCCAGGCAGCCCAGAAGTGTACTATGCTAAAGCTAGAAAAAAAGAAAAGCATATCAGTCAATCCTTTGAGGAAGAAATAAACCTCATAAACTGTTAAATAAGTTCACTCCACTCATGTGTTGTATATACAATGTCTACAGTCTCTCTTTGCTCTTCCCTTAAATTGTCACCTTTGAACATGTTGAAGTCAATTGAGAGAGTGGCTGTGGTGCAGCATCATCGGTGTTGGGGGAGAGAGCTGTAATATAGCACTTGGGTATCGATACAGGATTTGGGCTATTAAAGGTTCTCGTTATTGACCGTAGTGGCCAGAGAGTGTAACTTCACATGTTGATGTAGGTTCTACATATCAGGAAAGACGTAGCAGATCTTTAGGAACCAATGAAAGTCAAATCTCTGACTTTATGCTCAAATAAAACACATCATATTCTTTATTAGGGAAGATGACTGTAAGAATCCCATATAAGCACACCATTCCAGCTATTCCAGCTATTTCCATGAACGCCTGTTTTCTTTTGCTTTATTTTTCTTCAGTGCGCAAGGTCAGATTCGTCGGTGCTCAAGGATGAAGCGGGATAAATCTGAGTTGAATCTGGTTGAGCCTTCCCAGGACTAGTGTTTGCCCCTGAAATGTTCCCAAGGATGTACAATATTTTTGAAGTCCCAAGTGACCTATGTTTGTTTGAGCAGACCTGCGGTGGCTTTTGCAGCCATGCAGGAGAGAGGAAAGGCAGAGGAGTCGGAACCTGCAGCATACAGCCAGGTGGTGCAGATTTGCTGGCATTAAGCAAACTCGTCTTAACAAACCTCTTTGAGATCCTCTGAGCAGCCAGAACTTGCCAAGCTGGCAGAGGAGACCCCACCAGCATAGCCTTGATGGTCTGCTGGGGGCAGCCACAATGAGAAGGTCCAGCTGTGGCCAAATAAAAAAGCCTTTCTGGCCACAAGGGGCCTGTGGCCACAGGGGGCGAAACTCTTCCCTGGCACTGCAGGAACAGATGCAAAGCTGCAGTAGACTGCAGTCTGCAAAGGAGGAATAAGTTGAGGAGGACATTTCCCTGAAGTCTGTAGGAGGATGCGAGAATATTTGGAGTTTCTAGCCTCACAGTTCCCTGCTAGCAGCCGGTCAGTGCTGTGGGGGAAAAGCTTTTAGGCGTTTCTAGAAAATGGCCCTGTTCTTCTAAACGTGAAACTGGAAAGTAACACGTTAGCCTTGTGTGTTTTATTTGCCAGAATCTATTTAAACTCATATAAGGTTTCTTCTCAAAAAGGTGCCACTATGAAACCCTCGTAACACTGCAAAACATCAGTCGGCATTCAGTCCTATGTCTTTAGTTCCCTTCTGCTCACAGGGAAAAAACCTGTGGTTTCTTAAGTGACTATAACAATGCTTTTTCTACCACGGCTCTGGGTAAAGAGCTTTTCTTCTGCTGTTTGGGCAGCCTTCAGTGATGGAGTGGATTTAGCCTATTGTCCTGATGATTGAATGTGTCCTAAATGTCACACCTGTAAGTTTAATTAGGTGATTTATTTAATTTAGAGGTGTGACATTCCCATCCTTGAACTGCTAATGCTTACTTTTTCTGTCTTTATCCTTTTCTTTTTTTTTTTTCTGGCATGGACAGAAATGTTCTTACCAATTCAATCCATTTCTTATTACATGGCAGTAGACCTCATTTAATTAAATGCAAAGTTATAAACTAAATGGTTCCCAAATGTATAATGTTTTGAGTATTTAACAAAAAAAAAAAAAAAAAAAAAANGAAACACACACAAAAAAAGAAAAACCTCACTAGCAAGTGTTTGCCAAGTGTTTTTGTATTGGTTTGGCAGGTATTTGGAATAGGTTTTGTAACTGGAGGTACTGCTAGATACAGAAGAACTAATGAGAAAATCACCCCTTTTATCTGGGGAGTTGACACAGGACCACATGTGTGCGCATGTCCCAGCATCCATGGGTGGGCAGTGAAAGGATGGATGGAGCAGCTTTTTGGGTCCCTGCAGTGGCCAAGCAGTGCCGCTGACTCAGTGCTGGAGGGACGGATGGAGCCGCTCCGCTCTCCCTGCCCTCCTCACCATCCACCGTCCCCCGACGGCACCGCAAGAAGCAATTGCACCTCTTAACAAGTGCTGTAGTAAACTGGTCTTTCTGGTACACGTAGCGGTCGCTGAGGTGTGTACCTCCATGGTGCTCCCCAGGTCGGCACATCTTTACGTTGAGATTATGAGTTGGGCCATGTACGCCCTCAAGGTCTCCTGGACTAACTGAATGCAATACTGCCTGGGCTATAACTTGTGCTGCAGACCTCTCTGAGATGTTGTGCCAGCACAGCCTGGAAATCTGATGCTCTCCAGTTGTGGAAGGAGTTGCTGTTCATGTCAGCTTCTCCGGGGAAGGTTCTCGCCTGCCCCAGCCGCCTGGGCTGCGCCGTCGGGACTGGCTCGGTGGGAGAGGAGACGTGTCCCTCTCCCTGTGCCTGCTCTCGGCAGGTAGGCTGGCGTGGCAGCCTGGCCCTTGTTGTGTGCATATATACCTACACATGTGCACGTGGGTGCCATATGCGTTTAGAGCAGCTTATGGTCCTCAGTGGCAGCCCAGCTATGCCTTGGTCCCGCTGGGTTGCCATTTCTGGGCAGACCTGGGAGAGGTCCTAGTATGTCCGTTGGTGCTGTTGAGATGGAGTTCAGAATAACTTATTCGGACCATCAATCTCTTTTTTTAAACTGGATGAATATTGACTGAGCTACACATGTTACTCATTTACCAGTACTGACAAAATAACCTGTATTTCATTATGGTTTTGATGGTGAAGGAGGCGGGGGGGGGGAACAGGACTGCTCGTGGCATTTCTTATCATTTTTATTCCTGGTACCACTTTGATGTTTCTCTCTCATTTATTGTGAAGGTGGGTTATTTCAGGTTTCCGTGTATATGATTATGTGTGTTTTAAAATGAGCGTGCTGTTGCTTTCTTAAATTAGCCAAGGTTTGAGTAGTGCATTCCTTAACCCAGTCTTAATTCCCTCTGTTGCATGTGAGACCGTGCCTCTTTTTGGAGAGCAGCGAATGATGTAGCACTTAAACAATTACTTTAAAATATTGATTTCGGGAAGAGTGGGAATGGCAACATGGCTTGCTTGGCCTTTAGGAAAACCTTTCTTTTCTGTTCTGGCTTTTCAAACACTTGTACCGCTTGTGTCCCCTCCTGTGACGTATGGTACACATGCGAGGAGCAAGTGCTGCAAATAACAGTTTTTGAAGTTAATTCTGGTGTTTGTTCAGAGGGACACAATTTATCAGCCACGTGTGTTTACTCACGGGCTCATAATGCCGTTTCCCACGTCGCTGGTTTTAGCGAATATTCTGCCCACATACCGATGAAGCCCTATCGTGAGTGCATAAATCATACCGCATGCCTGCTAAAAGGGGTATTTGCCGCTCTCTCACAAGAAATGAGCCAGTTCTTTTCAGTGGGGGTATCATCTGGACTTTGCCGAAAAGTTCGATGTAGCCACAGTAGGTAACGCATTTCCAGACAATGCCTTATTGTCTCCGCAGGAGAGCACAGGCTGGAGGCGGAGACCTCGCATACCTACTTAGAATCGAGATTAAATTACCAACCTTTTTGGCATTTTTATGTAAAATGTTCTTTATTATGGTCTTCTCATAGCTAAGGCATGAGTCACTTGCAAGCCATAATAGATTTTTGGCTATGCTGCATGATGAAGTGTTCTGGATGCAGTGAAACATTTAATCAGGACTCCAGGCAGCGCAACTCCCACTGGTCACCTTAACAAAAAAAAAAAAAAAAACAAAAAAAACACCCCCAAAAAAAACAACCAAAAAAAGAGAGAGAAAGAAGAAACAAATTATGGCACCTTTTCTTTGCAGCGCTAAGATGAGTATTTGTTAGAGACAACACAAGAAAGTGACATCTGTTTAATTTTAAGTAACGATGAAAGCAGATTTACATCTGATTTGGACTACGTCTAAGGAAGAAATTTTTTTATGCTGAGGGTGGTGAAACACTGGCCCAGGCTGCCCAGAGAGGTGGTAGATGCTTCGTCCCTGGAAACATTCCAGGTAAGGTTGGACGGGGCTCTGAGCAACCTGATCCAGTTGAAGATGTCCCTGCTCGTTGCAGGGGAATTGGACTAGAGGACCTTTAAAGGTCCCTTCCGACCCAAACTACTCTATGATCCTATGATTTTTCTGATAGTGTCAGTTAAATCACTGAATTTTTGAAAGCACTGTGATCTCTCGGCATTTTTTAGAAAATGTTGACGCTTTATAAAAGTGAGTTGGTTGCAAAACATCAAATCACTTTACTAAACTGTACTTTACAACATGATTTCAACTCCAGGAAAGTTACGCGGTGTTAAAAGACTGGACTTAGAGCCACAGATTAAAATTACTTGGGAAATTACAGCATTACATATAAATCTTATTAATCACATTTCTGTGCCTGTTTATTTAATGGACACAATGAAACATGTTGACAAAATGCATTGAGCCATAAGTTTCCAAAAAATTTCAAGGCCGGTAATCAGTACTAATTCCTGGTTTTGTGAGGGAAAAGGAAATATTGCTACAATCCCAATTCTAGATGGGCTCAAACTGTTGCCTGCTGCTGGGTCCATATTTGATCTCCGTGGTCTGCACTGCAGTGATTGGAGCGGGCAGTCGCGTAGCTCAGGACAGCTTTCGCATCCTCGCTTTCATTAAGGTACTCTTGAGCTCAGACATCAAAATTAAGTCTTGTGCCCTGGTCTCCTTCTGTGGAGAGATCTTAAGTGTCTAAGGCCTCAGCGTATGGGCAACACATCCATTTATTGCCTACGCGCTTGTCATCGGTGCCTAAAATTAGAGACTTAGCCTGAAATGTAGGAGGAGGAGTTTGGATTATAGTCACTATCCTGACTTTTTTCAAAGGTGTTACCTCAAAACTCGAGGATCAAGGGACAGCTGCTGCCTCTGGAAATTCAAACTTCTCTTCTCCCCCCCCAAACGGTGGCTTTTTAGAGGGTTGTTTGTTGTTTTGGGGTGGGTTTGGTTGGTTGGTTGTTTTTTTTTTTTCACATTTTCTCCCCAGCTGCAATCTTCCCCCTGTTAATAGCGGGATCCTTAACAACTTTGTATTTCTGTTTAACAGGTTTGCTGGCCTGCAGCACAATAGACTAATGCAATTTTTATTGTACTAGCATGCACTGGGATTGTTTGCCTCCTGGAAAATGGGATATTCAGATGCCTCATTCAGCCTCTGTCTAAGCAAAAGCTATTGCCTTGTCCCAAGACATTTTCTTTATAAATGGGCTTTCCATCTCGTTGTGGAAACTCTAAATATGCATGGTTTGTAGTTCAGGTTTTCCACCTTCCTGAGCTCTGCTATTATTAGTTATTGAAGTAATTTTAAAACATAAGTGTTTATTTTTTGCCCCCATGCTTACTCTTTCCCAGAGCAAGGTGGGAAACTGGTTCAGCGTAGCCTATGGCTTTTTATCGTTACTAGAAACATCGTTTTAGAGATTTTCTAAGAATATCAGGATAAATATTTTTTAAAAAATCAACAGGATTTTTCTTCTTTTCTTTCTCTTTTTGTTCCTTTGCCCTCACAGTTCAGAGGAAGCGCACGCACACTGGTCCTGCAAACACTTAGTATAACCATAACTTCACTGATGTGAGTAGCCAATACGATTACTCACATCAATGAAAAAGGAATCTAGACATAGATGTGTTTTTTCAGGATTAGTGAGGAATTGTTTTCTGGATGAACAAAAAGGATGATGTGATGGAGGCCGGAGAAAAATGACTAGTGTTGGTCCGGTTCTTGAGCTAGTTACATGAATGTGATAAATTAATAGCGGAGTTTTTCTCTTTTATAATCATGAATGATATTTAGAATATTTACCAAGGGATGTGGGATAGAATCTTTTTATTGTGTTAAACACACTGCCACGGTCTGCAGCAAAGAAGAGTAAGCTCTTTATTTTCTTTTAATACGAAAGATCATATAATGGCTTAAGCATAAACAAAAGTCTTCACGGCGATGTGTGCCAATGGTGCCTGTAGATTAGATGGTGTCTCTTGACAAAGGCAGTGAACATCACGGCAGCAAGCAAAGGGAAGAAGAATGACTCAAAGACGTATAAATTGAAAGGAAAGCTGTTGCCTTTCCACTCTGTTTGATCTTTAATCAAATAGCTGTAGAGTTTGAAGAAGTATCGAACGCGTGAGACATCTGGGAGTTCCTTTCTTCTTAGGCTGTGTTCTGTCTATAGATCTCTGATCGAGCGTGTACCATGGATAGGGTGGCTGCAAGCAAGAATTACTACACGTGTTTCGGGACTCCCGGTGAAACTTGCTGCTGCCACATGAGCTCATTCAAGTTTCCAGTGGCATCTTATTTTTCCCTCATTTTCGTTCGATAGATGGAAGAAAAGTATTCTGTCTATAAACCCTCCTCACCTTGAAATAAAAGCAAAATAAATGTTAATAACTGTAATAAACCAGAGGGATCAGTTCTGGCCAAATGAGCCTATTGGTTTATAGAAGGTGTTACGATCGGATAGAATTTGGCACGTTGCCTTCCAGTGCAATATTTTATTTTACATACCTTTGTAGCTCATAAACCCAGTAGTTTGGTCACTAAAATAATTTCTTGTTCCAGAATAAAACTCTCATGTTAAGCTTTTTATGTTGAGTATGGAATTTGTCTAGCCTGTTCAGCAGTAATTGTCTGGGGTACTAGTATTTTTGAAGGGGATTGGTTCTTTTGCTCTAAGAAATGAAACTTTGTCTTTTAGCAACTGCTTCTTAATTCAACAAAATATTTTGAAGAACAGATTATTCAAATGCAAACTCATATTCATTTTGGTTAACCAAAAAAGTAATCTTCTTTTTTTTCTTGGTTTCCATCATAATTTTTTCCTTACCCCCCCAGAATAAATTGTTTTCAGAACTGTGTACAAAGTATGAAGTTATTGAAGACTTTACGCTGCAGCATCACTCTTTGTAAAGAGTCTTTTTCATAGACTCCTCATAAATGCCATCAGTTAATTCAAAGAGGGTATTTTCTACTTTCTTCAAAGTAAGGACAACATTTTTAAACAACAGTAAGTTTCCCAGTGAATTCTTGTGTTCAGGTTCATGCCCTAAATGCTTAAATAGATGCTGTATGCTTCATGAAATGAGGTCCCGGTGTGATTCCTTATCTCTGTTAAGACCTGAGGCTTGTCTGAATAGAGGAAAGAACTCTTATTTTTCTTACATCTATATTTAAAGCAAATTGAGGCAAAACTGTTTGAGTTGAGTGCTGTCCTGCCTCAATCTGTTCTGAATTTGTTTATGGAGAAAACACGTAAGAGACTAATTTGAGCAGCAAATAAGAATCTTAACAAGATCAAGGTAATTAATACTTCCTCTGCTTTGAAAATGTCTGCGACAGCAGGCTGCGGTGATCAAAGTTGTCACAAATGAGGTTGGGTTGACCATCTGTAACAGTGGCAGGGGCGTGGTGTTATTGCGAGAATGTTCCTAAGGCTGCAGAATGAAAAATTTGATTCAGACACAGGGAAATTTTTGGTATTGTTTGACTCGCTACTTTTGCTGATCTCTGTGGTTTGTTGCGTGTCTGTATTTTTGCATTTTAGTGTAATAGTGGTTGAATCAAACATAAAACAAGCAAACAAAAAGAATGACAAGAAAAACCCACCCAAAGATAGTTTGCATAGAAATTGATATGTAAAATTATTGTGTTTATTTTACAAGGCATAGTAAATAAGCAACATGTATTTTTCTGCAGAATAAACTGCGAAGGAAAGCTTTAATTTTCAGTCCTTTTTCTAGAGGCAATTAACATGTGAGGGAAAAGCATTATACTGGAATTTGTACAAAGTAGAGTAATTTTGTGGAGATTTACACACGTGCACTTGGATAGAACAGAGCCTTCTGATTTTTTCATTTCCCATTGAACAAATAAAGCAAGGCAATATTTTGAATCTATTCATCAGTTTTCCATCACAATCTTAAGAGACTTAAAAGCGTCTGTGACTATTAATGTTCCCATGGCTTCTGTAGAAGTTCAAGGCTGGTTTTGATTGGAGACTGGCCACGGCACAGTACTTCGAGCGGTCCAAGGAGCGCTCTCGGATGGCTGGTTTGTGTCTCTGGCCTGCATCCTAGAGTCACATTGACTGACGGGCTTGAGATCAGGCAAGAATATTCCCCCATGTTGGATAGATTTGGAGAAGGGGGTGGTGGTTATCGCTTTCCATGTAGCCTGGGGGTATCGCTTCCTACAGTCATGCAGATGTGGTCACCTAATGATTCCTTCCTGTTCCAGGGACCAACGTTTGGACAAAATCCCTTAAACTCCTTTTTTTTTTCTTCCTATGGCATAATTCAGCTTTTGAGGCCTTTGGTTTCCTAGATGTTAATTCTTGTACGTATTGTTGTCACTGGTGGGTGTTCTGCTGTCGGTGCGAGCTGAGAGCACAGCACGCCTTCTGTAGGCCCTTCTGAACATGATGCCCGTGGTACAGGTGGCCAATAATGCAGCCATGACCACCTTGTCTTGCCTTCATTAAGTTTGAGGAAGAATTGCACATCATTATTAATTGGTAGCATATGATATTGATCGAACTATGTATTTCCAGAATCCAAGTCACCCACATCGATATCTTTATGGAAATTTAATGTGGGAATAGAAAGGTAGAGGCAGTTGGTTGGGGAGAGATTTCGTTCAGACGTTTGATTAAAGCTTTGTGGATTTTTTTCCTCTTTCCTCCCCAGTAAAGATGTGATAAGATATGCTGAAATCTTCCAGTGCCCCCTGGCAGTGAAAGACTTTGTGGCTGTGGTTGTCCTGTGAGCTTCTGCTCGGGGTCGGAACTTCTGAAATAATTTCAAAGTTAAATTGATTTCTGAGCTCCTGAATAGAAGACTGGACATTCAGCTTACACCTGAACTCGTTCAGGATGTATGCTTTCTTAAATGAGGCCTTTGGCATAAAACTTAATGGACTGTTTTGTTTTGGGGAAAATGTGAAGATTTTTCTCAAGTCTTTCTCAGAGATGTATTACTTGAGGGAAATTTCTGCTAACGGGCACATCCCAGGATCTTATTCCTTAGGTTTGCGGTGCTGTGTGTAAGCTGAAGCAGTCACTTACAGCAGAAGTAAAAAGATAGCTTTACAATTTACACAAGGATGCTAATTATACATAGCCAACAGTGAATAATTAAGCAATACGCATTATCTAAGCCCTGTGGATAAATAGTAAATCATGGTTTAAATGTTCTTTAAAAATATTGTCATCTCTTTCTAAAAATTTCTCTGCCTTACTTTAGAATTTCTTATTTTTCCACCACATAAAGGATGTCTTCAGTATAAAATACAGTGTCTTTGTTTACTTGTGAGCTGACTTTTCAGGATAAAATGACTTCCTCTATTATTCTTCTCCTTTTTTTCTTTCAGTTCTCCGGAATCTGACTCTATAATTAATTTATTTTCTCCCGCAATCCTTAGCCATCTGTAGTCTTGGACTATTTTACATTATGCAAGCTGTAGGCAATGCACGGCTCCGAACCCAAAACCCCAGAAGTTGTCATATATTTTTCATATGATTTTTACAAAGGGCAATCTCTCATCATGAAAATGGGTTCTGGTGGTGAAACGTCACCTGCAGCTGAAACATTAGCTGTGCGTGACATATAGGGTATGAATAAATAAATGGCAGAGCCGTGCAGCTGCTTTACCTTGAAACCATATCTGGGGGGTAATGCTATACTCGGAGCAGGAGAGCATCCGTAGTTTGCTGTGCCAGTTCAGGGGGCAGGACCTGCGTGGCAAGGATGGATGGCTAAATCCTTCCTCTCTCATTTCTGCTGCATCTCTCCCGTTTCTGCGATGAACTGTCGCCCAGATGCAGTGGTCACCGTGAAAACCAACATGGGCCAGTTTAGTTCTCGGAAAGTTTGTGGCTGGTTAGTTGACAGATCGTTGCTTGTGATGCTCTGGTCAGCACTTCTTGTGCTTCTGTTGTCAGGGATTTAATTTTGATGATAAAACATCCTGGGTTAATCCATCTCAGGCCATGAAGTGTTTTGTGTACCGTTTGCGAATGGTCAAAGGAAATAAATATGGTATAAATAAACAATGGCCTTCTATAAATGGCCATGTAAGGCCTATAGGACTGGTGTTTTGACTGCGCTTCCAGCAGATATATCTATAATATTAATGTAGTATTTCCTCTGTTTTTAAAGACACTTCAGTTCTCTTTAATGCTATGGGAAAGTTCTGGCAGGCTGACAGTAACAGTAACCTACTGTGGGCATAAATACCGAATGCAAATTGGAAAACAAAAAATAATTAAAAGAAAAAAACTTAACTTGAGGTGACTGAGGATGGCTTATATCCCCAGGTGAAAGGTGTCTCCCTGTGTGGCATATATACTGACCAGAGACTGATGTAGACCAATGTAGACGGTGGTCTAGATCTCTCCATCCTCTGAAGAAATCCCATTGGAGGAAAAATGCTTATCAGGGAAAGAGCTGAGCTCCTTGCAGCCTTCTCTGCGTTAGAAACATCCTCTGAGGCAGAAGAAATGGGTGTGTTAGGATCAAATGTACTCTCAGAGTATTTACATGCGTACCACAATTTATATTTTCAAGGTCTTTGATGAAAGACAGTAGCATGACACACCAAATCTGTTCCATCACAAAGTCTAGCGCTGGTGGAAATGTTAGGCTTTCTGAAACAGTTGTCTTTGGGAGGACAGAAGGGTGGAGCATCCTTCAGGATGCGGTCGCAGGACCAGTGACCCTCGGGTGCAGCCACTGAGAGCTGGAGAAGAGATGCAGCAAGTGAGCCTGGGTGACTCGGTTATCCTGCGGGGACAGCGAAGCCGCTGTCACCAAAGCGCTTATCTTTGGGATTGTCCTGGTGATCAAGTGAGAATGGCTTGGCAACTGGTGGCCTGTATGAAAACAGAATTAAAAAAAAAAAAAAAAAGAAAACGTTATGGCAGGTGACTAGAAATAGTAGAAATCGTAGACTTCAGATCAGCGGGGACTTCTGTGTTGATGATATCCAGAGCAGCCTAACACATATAATTTCAACTAAGTGCAGGGAGATCCCTCCTGGATAATGGCACGGCGGGTACTGTAGTGTTAATAATATTTTGCCTGTCCATCTAGGTGTCTTCTTCAAGTCATCCACACCTGTGCCTCCCTCCCTGTGCAACAGCCCTATCTACCTTTCTCTAGTCCTTGATGAGCAGTAAAAACAGACTTTCTTCAGCTACTCAGTTTTCTCATTAGCGTGTCTTCAGAGTTTGGTGGCCATTTAATATTTTGGGTCCAAAACAAGCCTTTTTTTTCATGATAAATGTAAACCAGCTGTGTCGTCTCTTTCTTTTTTTTGGGAATATTACATGCCATACCCGGCAACAAGGGAAAACGGGGCTCTGCAGCTTTTTGAATTAGCGTCAGCAGGGCAGCGGTCTCGCTCATGAAAAACGAGGAATAAACAACACACAACAACCTTTCGGGAACTACCATTACTACTTGGAAAAGCATACAAATATCATATGCAAAAAGAACATTTGTGTAGGTGTGTGTAGGCAAGGAGAGGAGATGCTAGTGGGGGCTGCTAAAGTAACGTTTGTGTTCGCAGTTAGAGGAGAGCTTTGAGAGAGAGAAAAACAGATTATTTTTAAAAAAAAACAAACCATAAAGCGCAAGGGTGTTTTTTTCCTCCCTCAGAACGGAGAGCTGCCAATATATAAACATTTCAGGGAGAATTTTACACCACCTCATCTTTATGTCAGGCAGCATTTAATGGTTGAATGATCTCCTGCCCCGGGACTTGGCAGCTATCCTCCCGGGGCCGACTTTGAGGATTACAATGACAGTCTATCAGTGGATCTTTTCCAATATAAACTAGACTACGACCATTTAAAATCAGTTGCTATCAACAAGTCAAATTAACTTTATTTATGTTAGAGGCTTTCCTATGAGTATTTTATAACAACGTGGAATTTTAATATCCGGAGGGGCTTTTCCTGTTGTTGGTGTGATTTGGGAATGTTCTAATTCGTGCGATTAAGAACAATTTGCCTGATTTCTTTCAAAATTATGCGATTTGTAACATTCAGATCCAATCAGCGTCTAACTCATGGTGCTCACACAACTTTTTCCGATTCCTGCTTTTTACAGGTGGAAATAACACTTCAGGATATCAATGACAACCCACCGGTGTTCCCCACAGATACGCTTGACCTGACCGTGGAAGAGAATATAGGAGATGGATCTAAAATATTGCAGCTGACAGCCATGGATGCTGATGAGGTAGGAGCATGGTTTCGTATTTGAATATCTGTGCTAAAAATGCTATTCTGGAAATAACGCGTTTTTTACCCGCTCTCTTCGTGAGACCTTGGCCTTGGGAGGCGTTGCGGTCATGCTTTAGACTGCGTTTGGCCCATTCACAAAACTCTGTTTGGCATCATGGAGTCATACAGAGGCAAAACCAGCAAGTGAGATGAATACTCTATTAATTGAAGGCTGCATACTGGTTTGTATATAATGAGTTAATGTCTTCCTGACATCTCTTAATGAGCGGTGCCGCTAATGGCAAAAAATGTCCCACATTTTGGTTTTAGATGGTCTTGTTGTTGTCAGTCTCGTCCTACGCCATACCCAGTGACTTGGCGAAGGGGCTGGACCGTCCAGCTTGTGATAAAGCTTTATAGACAGTCAGTTGAAGACCACAGCTTGAGATCTAAACTGACTTTGATGCAGAGATGTTGTAGTTAAGCCCAGTTTCAAGGTGTGCAATAAAATTAATGTGAGATGAGCCTTGGAGAACAAGAAAACTTTTGATAATGCCTGCTCGCCCTTTGACTAGAACTACTTAATATCAGTATGATCCTTTCCTAAAGAAGGTTTTATTTCACCAAAAAGAGGGGAAAAGAAATAATGCTAAAATATGTGCTCTGTACATAAGCCAGTTTGAAAAATCATTTTGCCCGCTTAGATTCATTACTGCAAGGACGCTGCAACTAAGGAGTTATTAAGAAACTAGCAAAAGCCTTTAAGCAACTGATGTTGAACAGTTGGCCAGTCAGCTTAGTGAGGGATATTACAGTCTTGTTGTGTGCGTCAGTCAAATATATCCCATATAATTTGATGTATTCATTTCTTTCGGAAAGTAAGTTACAAGAATGTTAATCATATTGTTTCGTACACTTGAACTGATTCTTTCCACTGGGGAAAGTCCTAAAAAGTCAATATGAGCATGCAAAGAAGTTTGTGTGGTCATTAAAATATAGGGTTACACCTGACAACAACGGACAATTCTTGTGTTCAAATAATAAGGTAATTCAACCCCCTCAAGAGAATTTTCTTCTGGCCTTTTTTGTGTTAGCTTGGTTAGTTGTCCTGTGATTGTTAATTGATGTACTTAAACTTACTACTACAAGGGGAACAGCTGGAACACCCTCAGGAATGGTACGAATGGGATTATGAATTTTTTGTTCTTTTCTGGTAGCAGCCTAACATACAGGCAAAAAAAATAGGATTTTGGAAAGGCGCATATCTGTAACAAAAATCCTAGCTGTTTGTCTTCAGATTAGGAAGAAGTAAATACTGAACTACCACTCTCTGCTGCGATATGGCAAACAGTTATCTAAGATTTTAGCAATATATTATGCTCCAGCCTCTTCCCGACCATTCCTGAACTGCACCTAATATGTTACCCGTTCTGAAGCACTCCATCCAGTGGGAATTGATTTGTTACCTTACACAGAAATCAGTTGATCTTTTAATAAAAAGGGATGATTTTGCTTTCCCTGACAGAACATTTGTAACTAAAACCTTTTACAAAGAGTCCAAGGTTTTTTAGCAATGCGCAGTTTAGGGTCGAGATACTTACCTTCCCCCCGCCGCCTTTGAAGTTGAGGGCGCAGTGAACGCTCCTTGTTTTTCGTACAATATTCCTGCAACGTTACGCTTTTCCGCCTTCTTTGCACATGCAGCCCATATACCCAGCTCAGTAAAACTGCATGCCGCCCTTGCCACGAGCACAGATGCTTTCAGAATCAAAGTTTTAGCTTCAAAAGAGTAAGTGACAGAACCCTGAAAGCTCATGGCTGAGTGGTGTACAAGAACCCCTCTTACAAATGTTTTTAAATGTTAATATGAAGGCAGCAAATTTCAAACCTTTGTTATAATAAGGAGATTGTAGGGACCTGAGAAAAGATGTAAAGACATTCTCTAGTGCTAAGTGGTACCAAAGGCTTTAACACAACAGCTTGTAGCACTTTGCAACTTTTTAAAGTCAGTTGTCGCTGGGAGATTTCCATACAGCTTTTTAACAGGCTTTATGTGTCTGTTATTTTGTTTTGCTTCTCACCTAACTCATGTAAAGTTACTTCTTTGACGAAAGCGGTACCTCAGCTGGCTGCAGGTTTTAGCTGCGCTCTACTAGGAGGATGCTGGCTCGTCAAACCAGCGGTGGAGAACGTGGTCGCCTCTGGAATCGTAAATTCTCATCAGATGTTTTCGCGAAGCCGCACAATGGGAGGAAGGCGTGTGGCCTCCCCCAGGTCCACCTGAGCACACAGATGCTGTGTACGCTGAAGCACTGCCCGCAGCCCGCCGGGGATGGGCACCTGCAGGAGCTTGTTTGCTTTCCAAATTTCACTTTATCAGTTAGCTCAGTCCGACCCTTTGAAAAAAACACCCAGAGAAAAAGTTTGGCACGAGGCACACTCATAAGGTCAGCTAACTACCGCTCCTCTCTCATCTCACAGATGCGAGCGGGTGTTTATCTCTGTTAATTTGCTTTTTTAGGCAAGAGTGTGTGAAACAGCTATAGAATTTCTTTCTCCCTGATCTCTTTCATCTGCTCTTCACCACAGAAATGGCAACTGCGTGCCATCGGCAGGTTTCAGCTGGGAAACCGGCGCTCTGGCCTGGCACTGGAGGAGGGGGGGGGCCACTCTAAATGTCTGTCTGCCCACCAAAACACATCGCTGGGGACAGTCGGCACGTGGGGTATAGGTACATGTATCCAAGGTCGGAGGTTACCAAACCTTCAGTGCCCTGCCTTGGAAAAAGAAGGACGTGACCCCAGAATCTTCGTGTCTCTTTCTGTTTTCCCTTAAAGACCAATGCTGGTGTGCTAAGAAGCAAAATTTATAGCGGAGTACTGGCTTTTGGGTGGAAATGTGACCCAAGCTGGCTCTGGGCGCTCTAGCCAGCCGCTTATATCCCCTGGACCACCCTCTGGCCGCAGCGTCCTGCTGCACAACCCCTCCCCAGGAGGTGGATGGAAACAGAGCTCAGGTAGCATCACTTTTTTCTAGGAAACCTCAGTGCTCCTCAGAGCTAAGACCTGCGAGGCACATCGATCTTCTTGTTAATAATCAATGATACAGACTGGATGCAGGTGACTTCCCTCAGTGTTTGTGACAGGGCAGGGCTGAGGCAAAACGCACCATGTCAATATTTTTTTGATTGGGAGTTTCCATATTTTTTTCCTACATTCTAATTTCAACCTTTAAGCTAGGGGGAAAAAAAAAAAAAGGTAATCATTTTTCTAGGGAACATTACTTTCCCTTAATTTTCCTTATAACCGCAATGCTCAAAGTCCATATGTATCCTTTTTTTCCAAGGACAAATGAGTTACTTTGACCCAAAACCAAATGCTTTTGACTTCCAGCACAAACCAAGAGATCAGAACTGTGATTTTAATGACATATGATTTGTCACTTTGAGGCTGTTTATTTTCAGGGATAAATGTATTTCCGTGCAGAAACTGGCCTTTGAGGGGCTGCTGCGCGGACGGCTCCTGTGAGTTTCTCCTGACCGGGAGCTGCAGCTCTTGCTGTGTCTGCTGGCTGGTGGAGCTGCTGCGTGGCCACTCCTGGTCCTCCCTGCTGGCATCCCACCCTGTCATTCTCCCTCCATCCCACCTCCAGAGAGTGAGAATGGCAGAGCTGATCCCACTGGCAGGGGTTTAATTTAAACTTTGAACATAAAGCAAGAAGAATAAACACTGATCCCTGTTACGAGGGAAGACGGTACGCTGGTCGGTGACGCTGGCTTGAAATTAAAACATGTATCAGACCTGTATGGTATTGATTGGGTGCGATCCTTTTATGAACAGGGGAGCAAAAAGTCTCTGGGTAATCTTGTCATTTCACATCTCATAAATAAAAACTGTGTGCATCTTTACCGGGGGACTGAAGCAGGGACTGGGCAGGAGGGCTGTTTATTAAAGGAAACTGTTCTGAAAAATATTCGCCAAGTGCAGTTACTGGAACGATTCTTGTCTTACTGAAAATTATGATGTGGTTTTCCTGGCAAATAACTTGATTTGACCACTTCTGTTTTTACTTAGGGAGCCAATGCCCTCGTCACATACACTATTATCAGCGGTGCGGATGATAGCTTCCACATTGACCCCGAGTCAGGAGACCTGATAGCCACCAAGCGCCTGGACCGGGAGCGCCGCTCCAAGTACTCCTTGTTGGTTCGTGCTGATGACGGCCTCCAGTCCTCAGACATGAGAATAAACATCACTGTTAGCGATGTTAACGACCATATCCCCAAATTCTCCAAGCCAGTGTATTCCTTCGACATCCCGGAAGATGCCACTCCAGGTAAATAGGAAATGACCTGTACAAAATCTAACCTGTAGTTAGTTAATTCTCATTCCTAAATATGATCACCAACCTCTTAAGTTGTTTTCTTCTTTTAAAGCTTATTTCATATGCAGGAGTGTTTTGATGATTAAAAATTAGGTCGTAAGCTAGAAAATAATTAGACCCCCCAAAAAAAAGTTTTCAAAAACTGTGCTATATGATGTCTTCAGATGAGAAATGACTATTACTTGCAATAAAAAGTTTCCAGTACTTTATACAGACTGCTATTATAAAAACAGTATCTGCTGATATTAGTAACTGAAGCATCTTAGAAGCTTGTTCTAAAACATTAATAAACAAATGACATGGTGATAGCTTTCGAGCTTTTATTAGGGTTTTGACTTACAAGCGTGGGAGGCGCAGCTTGGGACAACCAAGATTACCCCCTTGCCTCCAACTTGTGCACTCTGTCTCACAGTCCCAAAATTCAGTGGTGTTTTGCGTTAAAGGATTGCACTGCAATCAGCTGCTCCTCAGGAATCTGATCTGGAAGTAATCGAGACGTCTGTGTCGCATGGGTCGGTTTGGACGCTGATCGTAGAATCATAGAATAGTTAGAATTGGAAGGGACCTTAAAAATCATCTAGTTCCAACCCGCCACGGGCAGGGACACCTTCCACCAGACTAGGATCCCCAGCTACGCTCCTCTCTCTTGTCACTCAGAGTCCTGAGGCTCGGTCTGGTTTAGCAGGAATAACCCTGGAAACGGCGAGCGTCATTCCCCCCACGTTAAGGTGAGGCTTCTGTCTTTAATCATTCCTGGGCTGTACACTTGTGCCTCATACCCAGCTCAGCAGTGATGGATGCCGAAGGAAGAAACAGGCTGATTTTGTACTTGAAGTGTGTATGTAAAAGACGCCGGCGTATTCAACTGGATTAAAGGAAGTTGTAGTGCTATTCTTCATTGGGCTGATACGCAGTTTTCGTTGTCACGTTGCTTGAAAATAGTTAACTGTGCTGCAATGCGTGTAATTCATCTGGTTCCGTGGAAAAGAAATTAAATGATTTATTTTATTGGAAATGAGCTGATCTTAATTATAGTTAGTGTTCAAAATACTAAAAAGTGACACTTAATTCCCAAACTTCAGTAAGATAGGGCAGTCAGGCGAAGGAAGCTATGCAGAAATGAAAACAATGGCACAAATTCACTAGGAGTTGAATTTCAGAAAACAGTCAAGAACGGACCCCTATAAGGTTTCTAGTTTCCTAACCGCAGTTACCCTGCAAAGGCACTTTTTGAAAAAGCAGAGCTGGGATATTTGGTATGTACTGACATTTTGGTCTCTGCATTTAGAAAGAAATCTCTAGAAGGAATTTGTAGTTGTCTGCGGGGAGGAGAGGGTCCTTTGAATTGTAGAAAGAAAACACCTAGCAGGAGAAAAAGTATTTTTGCCCTGGTTGATGTCTAATCTGGACATGTTCCCATTTAAAGATAAAAACAAACATTCCTGGCTATTTCTCAGGGTATTTGGGTAGCCCTTTAAAATAAACATCTTACTGAATACCGTTCCTTTCAGCTTTGAAAGACCTTTCACAGTAGTTAGTCATAGAATATTGAGGCTTGAATTTCCACCGGAGGGTACCTCTTATTCTACAAAGCTGCTTGACGATGCTGTGTGGTGGTCAGCTGTTCTGGGGAGGGGACTTTTTACAAGGGCACGTAGTGATAGGACGAGGGGGAATGGCTTTAAACTGGAAGAGCGTAGGTTTAGATTAAATATTAGGAAGAAATTTTTCACTTCAAGGGTGGTAAGGCACTGGAACAGGTTGCCCAGAGAAGCTGTGGCTGCCCCATCCCCGGAGGTGTCCAAGACCAGGCTGGATGGGGCTTTGCGCAAGCTGGTCTGGTGGGAGGTGTCCCTGCCCATGGCGGGGGTGTTAGAACTAGGTCATCTTTAAGGTCCCTTCCAACCCAAACCATTCTGTGATTCTGACCACGCCGGTGAGCTGCCTTTTGCGAGTGACTGATTTTGCTGTCCTGTCGTGCTGTGCAGGTTCCTTAGTGGCAGCCATTCTAGCCACTGACGATGACTCCGGTATCAACGGGGAAATCACGTACACCGTAAGTGAAGATGACGAAGAGGGTATCTTCTTCCTTAACCCCGTTACCGGAGTCTTCAACCTGACTCGTGCGCTGGACTACGAAGCACAGCAGTATTACATTCTCACCGTCCGCGCAGAAGATGGGGGAGGCCAATTTACTACCATCAGAGTGTACTTCAATATACTGGACATCAATGATAACCCGCCAGTGTTCAGCATGACCTCATACAGCACGTCTTTGATGGAGAACCTGGCTCCAGGATCCGCTATTCTCAACTTCAGCGTCACTGATGCGGATGATGGTAGGCGTTTCCTCATATTCTGTGTCTCTGATGATAAATATGTATTTCACCTTAGCAACATATTAGAAGACCTAGTCGAAAGGGCAAATTAAAGCTATGCTCAGGATGCAATCATATGCTTAAATTTGCTGCATGCTCTGTAAATAGAAGTTATTTTTCTCATATTTCACATTAGGTTTAAGTGGGTGGTTTCATCCTTATTTTTATTTGTGATAAATTAAAAATACAGTCAAATACCACTTTTAACTGCTGTTGCAGAGCTGTATTTTACCCCAAGTATGTTACAGTAGTTGAACGCAGTGATCTCTTCCCTGGTGCTTAGGTTGCACGTTTAAATTAGACCACGGTGTTCTTTCAGATTGTTTTTTCTTAAAGTTTATGACATATTCTAAATAAGGTTGTGGCAATATGAGATGTCATCTGTAATCATCTTAAAAGTACTGTAACTTTTAAGTGTAACATGAAGAGAATGGTGATCTACAGGGTATTGATAGTGGAGGTTAAAAAACTGATTAAAAGAGACGATGAGAAAATTTCTCATTAAAATAAGCTTTAATCTTGGGGCTATTTATGGCGTCTAGAAAGCATTAATGTGTTGAAATGTAAAAGGTACAATCTTTACAGCTTGCTTAAACGTTTTGCCATACAGTTTATGCCAAGCAAGAACAATTGTAGAATATGGCCATAAAATACATAAAAACCCTTCCATAGCGTACTGCATTTTCCTAAGTGTCCACAGACATTAGTCAGTGTGACTTAATACTACAAACTTATTGGTAACACTCGTAGTGACTTTACAGGTGAAGGTTATTTTTGTGACATGTTAAGCAACCTTGTCTCCTCTCGACACTGGCTCAGCAGAGCCCGTAGAAATGTCTTAGACTGAAATGTGCGCTTCGAGCGCAAAGCACCTACGTGCTTTGAGGAACCCTAGTTTATGCACATAAAACGACTGAGCTGATCAGATTATTCAGTAAAACAGTTTTTCCTCAGGAAATGCTGAGTTGTTGAACTCAAACATTTTTGTGGGAACATAAATTTTGTGCTGATGGATAGAACTTTCCATGGTAAAAATTGTGCAACTGGTTTTGAGATCAAACTGAGAAAGTGAGCGAGAAGAGATTCCATAAGATAAGCCAACAAGTCAGAAATTATAACGTGGTGATATTGGCTGTTCTTGCACGGATGTCTCTTTCCCCGCTCTTGTTAAAGCTTTTATTTTATGTAAACCAACTATAAGTTGGAGGAGGTACTTGTGCTTGCATCGTGCATATCCAGGGAAGGGATTGTTCCTTCAGACCTGTAGATAAATGGGTTTGTGTCTAATCGATCTCCTCTTTTACTTCTTATCTTCCTGTTAGAAGTACAATGCTTGGTTTCAAATCTTTTTGGAAGTTGATTTCACTTAACCATTATGGGTCTGTTTTCCTTTTCTCTTGCACCTCATACATTAATTTCCGTCTGTGCGCAGTGGATGTGAACTATATCATAGCACTGACATATCGTTTTGCATTCATCATGCACTCAGTTATCAAGGAAGCAAATGAGTATTTGAGGAGCAATGCAATGAAAAGTCAGATATCTTGCCTTTTATATTTTCTGGCACGCTTACTTTTCTAGTGGGCTGGATTTGAAATTAATAGGGCAGAAATTTCATTCCAAGAGCGTGCCAGGTTGTGTTCCCCCATAGGACTGTAACTTCAGCAAATGTTATGATCTATTGGCGTTTCTGTTTCAAGCCCAAACTTGTTATCCAGTGTCGTCTTGTATTTATGTAGATTACAGAAATAGCTCATCCTATGCTCCTCTGCATGTGGCTCACGCATAATGGACTCAATGCACACAAATACAGTTTTGTTGCTTATTTATGATACATGATCCCATCCTTTGAAGGAGCTCTGAAAAGACATAGTTTTATGATGAGGTATGCCTGTTGTTTTAGGATAAACACCGATAAAAGACAAAAGCATGGTGACAGTGAAACTGCTCCGTTTCATCTTCTTGCTCGACACACCCCTTGGGAAACGGTAGCTGTTTGTCTCAGCTTGGACAGTTTCATGTACGGATGCTTAGTAAATATCTGCTACAGCTCTTGCTTATTTACAGAGCAATAAAGAACTCAGTTTCCTTAAACACGTTCATTTCGAGATTCAGATTTTAATTCTTTCCTCAATCAATTCCTTGAATCAACAGGAAAAGTCTCAGGGCAAAGCACACGCTTGTCTAGTTAAAAACTATAGTGACATATTCCTCCAGGCAAAAACCGGTGGGATTTCCCAATAAGACTCTACCGGTATTTACAGAAGGGGGAGAGGGGGGAAGTAGGATAGTAAATAAATAAGGATAGTAAATAAATAGTAAATAAATAAATTAGTAAATAAATAAAAATAGAAACAAGACCCTTAAAAGAGCTTCATTGTGAAATTGGTGGCTCCATGTCTGAGCTCTCGCTCAGAGTTTTATCAGATTAACCGTCAGATTGATTGAACCCAAAGCTCAGCAAAGAGGATGCTCCTGCATTCTCCCTAAGAAAAGCCCAGCCCCAGACCTGGGGAGAGGGGTTGGATGAGAAGCACAATACCAGCTGGGCATGCTGTGCTTCGAAAAACAATAGTTCATTAAGTCCTGGTTCCACTGATATTTAGGCAACTCTCCTTCTGCTTCACAGTTTAATCTATATAAGCATTAGCAGCATCAAAACCTACGAGAATACAGGACAAGGAATGAGAAGGTGCATGGAGGTGAGATACAGAAGAAAAAGCAGTAAATTTTACAGGAACAAACACTACCATAGAAAACACTGGGGAAAACAAGAGTATTTTTAAAGTCATTTTATTCTGTAAAATTTAATTCCTACCCATCTCCAAAGTCAATTGACAAAAATCTTGAATTGCCAGAAGTACTTTACTGAAATCAGAAGACTTTCATCCATATAATTAGTCATTTGAAAATACAGCTGAACAAAAAATAGACTTGCATTAAACTTTCACGGTGCTTCACATGATCAAAGTAATGTAGAAACACTAATATCTGGCATATAAATGTATTAATTTCTTTAATTGCATGAAAATATTTTGTCTTTCATGTTTGGTTCTGTTTATCTTATAATTAAGTTCCTACAAGAGAAGAAGAGAGAGGGGAAGATGCCAATTAGAGTAGCCGCTGGGGGAAAGACCAGTAAGACTAGAGTTCCCAAGTCTGAGCATAATCAACAGCAGAGATTAATAAATCGAATGCAGGAATAATTTTATTATCAAAGCAATTCAGTCGGAGGGAAAAAAGCTTCTGACTAAAAATGACAAAACTTACAGCAAAGTAATTAGCTATTTAAGCAGGCAGCTTGGTTCCTTTGCACGAGTTTGAGGGGTAAATTAGTAGCGAGCAGCCTGTTAATCTACTAATCCTAAATCACAGTCTTTATGACCCAAAAGAAGAAAAAAAAATTCAAAATTAATTAAAGTTAGAGTAAGATATATAGATACATGAGAGAAGACTCATATTTTTATATGTATAAATATAAAAAATATATAAATATATACATAAAAATACATGAGAGAAAACTCATTTCACTTAAGTGTTCCCAATAATTAGTTGTTTAGAGTGAACTCTGGAGTTGAAGCGGTAACGTACATTGGTTTCCTTTATGGCACATTTAAGGTCATTCCACAGCCTTGTCAAGATTCAAAATCCATTTCCCTTACCAGAATTATAAATCTCTCCCTTGACCATAATTGCTAGTTATGTTTCGATCATAAGATGAGGGCTGTTCATCTGATATTTTGGAATACCACGCCATATATGGGAAGCATACCTCTCCCCAGTATTCACTCTTGGCTTGCTCCAGCTGGGCTTGGGAGTTTCTGGTTGTGGCTTTTTTTAATTGGGTGGAAGAATTCATGAAATAATTACATTAATAATAGTGTTGCCTAGTTGAACTGGGGAGAACGGAGGAAAACAGCTGTTCCATGAGCAGCAGAACTATTGAGTCTTGGTTTCTGAAGGAAAACCCTTCAAAACCTTTATCCCTAGCCATTGTAGATGGAGGGGGGGAGAAATTATGCACGTTGCCAGCACGTTGCAGCTCCTGCCGAACAGAATGCAGAGACGAGCTCTGCTAGCTCTTCCCTCTGCTGCCCCTCCAGTTAACATCCTTCTCTCTTTCTCTCTCCAACTCTTGTCAGAAAATAATTATTTCAAAGGCTTCTGCTCCACTCTGAAACTTGGCTGAAATTAGCTGATGGATTCCAAAATGAGGAGGAGGAGGCTGAACAGGCAGCACGATTGTACAGCCCTCATTTCCATAAGAAACGAGGCCAGAAACATTTATATCTAGGTCGGTGGGATGAATTCACATTCTCTACCTTTCTTCTCCCTGCCCCACCAGGGTCCAACTCGCAACTGTCCTTCAGCATCGCGTCCGGGGACAGCGCGGGGCAGTTCGGCATCGACAACAGCGGGGTGCTGAGCATCAGGCAGCCTTTGGACCGGGAAAGCCAGTCTTTCTACAGCCTCGTCGTGCAAGTCCACGACATGGCCCCTCTCCCGGCCTCCAGGTACACAAGCACAGCCCAAGTTTCCATTATTCTGCTGGACGTCAATGACAGCCCTCCGAGCTTTATCTCCCCGAAGCTGACCTACGTCCCGGAAAACACGCCGATAGATACGGTTGTGTTCAAAGCGCAGGCGACTGATCCCGACAGCGGTCCGAACAGCTACATCGAATACAGTCTGCTCCGTCCGCTGGGAAACAAATTCAGCATCGGCACTATTGACGGTGAAGTGAGACTCACTGGGGAGCTCGACAGAGAAGCCGTGTCCAACTACACCTTGACTGTGGTAGCCACAGACAAAGGCCAGCCCTCCCTCTCTTCCTCTACGGATGTGGTGGTGATAGTGCTGGACATCAATGACAATAACCCGCTTTTTGCCCAAAAGCTTTATAAAGTCGAGGTGGGGGAAAATACTTTGACAGGGACGGATTTAATCCAGGTGTTTGCTACAGATGGAGATGAAGGTACAAACGGGCAGGTCCGCTATGCCATCGTGAGCGGAGATGCCAATAATGAGTTTCGGATCGATTCTGTGACGGGGGTGATAACAGTTGCCAAGCCTTTGGACAGAGAGAAAAAACCCTCCTATACACTGACTGTTCAGTCGGCCGACCGCGGGAGCAGCCCGAGGACCGACACCACGACAGTCAGTATTATTCTGAAGGACGTCAATGATTATATTCCCACATTTGAACTTTCTCCCTACTCTGTGAACGTCCCTGAGAATTTAGAGACGCTCCCAAAAGTTATTCTTCAGGTGAGTCTATTCAGCAAATAAATATGTATCTCCTACATTTATCAGCATGCCTCGGTGTACGGTATTCACGTATAGTCTTTCCTCCAAAACTCAAAAGGTGCAAGAGAATTGAAAAGTTGCCTCTTGGCTGTAATCTAACACACAGTGGTTGTTGGCTTGTTTTCCTTTTTGTTTGTTTGGGTGGGGGGGTTTCTCCTTGTTTTTTACCAAAAGTTTATATGATGCTTTGGAGTTTTGTTTGTGTTTTCCCTACCTATCTTCCCACCTACACTGGGACTTTAAGAGTTTGCTCTGTCTCTCATCTCAATCTCAATTTTCATGCAACAAATCTCTCGGTCTGATCATTGCCTACATGGGATGAAGGTCTGTGCCAGACGCTGAAAGAGCACTAAATGGATTCAGGATGTGCAGTGCTTGCTTTGGTGCAGAGCTCAGCCTATACTAGATCATCTGTGGTTTTCACTGAGCCCCAACACGGTCTTCACTGTATTTGTGCTTGAGAAAAATTAGTAATCAACTATTTAATATTTTCAAACTATGCTTTTAAGTCCATCACTACTGCGTTAAATCATTTTTAGAGTTACAGCTAGTCTGTACTAGCCCTTAAAGCATTTGGATTAATTCAGTCTGTTAACTTGGATTATTGTCATAGAGAATATTTCGTTCAAATACCGCAACAAAATTTTACAGACCCTGCACTCACCGGTTCTTGATATTTTTTCCCACGTGTTTGCATTGCTTTTGTAGGTTGTAGCAAGGGATGATGATCAAGGCCTGAACAGCAAGCTTACTTATGTGCTGGTGGCTGGAAATGAAGAAGGAGCCTTTACCCTCTCGGCCAGCGGAGAGCTGTGCTTGGTGCAGAGCCTGGACCGGGAGGCAAAGGAGCAGTACGTACTACTGATCACAGCTGCCGATGCAGGTAAAGCAAATGGGTGGTCTCTTCTGATGAAATCTCGTTGTCGCTTGAAAATATTGGCTTCTGGATAGAAAAGAAGTATCTTCATGATGGTCTGAAACTTCAGTGGTGGAGATTGGTACCGAAGCTTCAGTTTAGATCTCTGTGGGGGGCTTACGTGATGTCAAAGGGAGTTTAGTTTCTGGAAACTGGAATTTTATCCTTATGCCTAGTCGTCTGATATTAGTAGGAGTGACTATAGATTTAGGTAGGTTGTTTTTTGCCCTGCGATAGTAAGTTGTCCTACCAAGTCATAAGAGCCTCATGCATGGCAATGAAAAACCAATATAAACGGCAATAAAACCCAATATAATGTTGTTATCAGAAATGTGCAGACAGGTCAAATTAATGGCCAGAGAACAGCTATGGACTACTCAGTTAATCTTACTGAAATCTTACCCCTGAAAAGTAATGACAATTTACATTTTGACATTTTAATTTTCTGCTTTGCTCAGCATCCAGTCATACATTTGCTCCAGAACCCCAAACGTATTCCAAGTTCCCTCAGTTTAAAACAGGATATGAATTCCTGTTACGAAGATTAATTACACTTTCATTTGAGGTGCCCAAGCACAAGATTTTGGTTTTCAGATTTTGGTATGAATATTAGTAACGAAGACATCGTACATCATATTCTGGACTGACCTCCGGCCCCCTACGGTCTGATGGATTTAATTGACTGCAGAATTGTTCTTACTTTCTAATAATAAAAATAGAAGCAAACCCAACTTGTTGACAAGTGGATACAATTTTGCTTTCTGCCGTGTTGTGTGCAGTATCTTGTGTCAGCAACAATATTTATGGCTTATATTTTCCTATTGCAGCAGTGCTCAGTTATTTCACAGTCTGAGCACAGCTGAAGCTGCGAAACACAATTTTAGGACTTGACGTATCATTTGTCTTGTACGTTGGCTAGAGATACTGTATGCTTTGTATTTTTTACGCTGGCTTTCCATTACTCTATAGCCGCAAACTGCTCACTTGTGACTTGGACTTGCTTGGGCTTGAACATCCTTATGTTCCTTCAGAAGCTGAGGCTGGATACGTAAGGGAAAGCAGATCCTTGATGTCTGTTTACTCTCCCAGTCCAAGTTGGCAGGAGTCGGTTAGGATTGTACAGAACTTACTAGTTCGACATACAAAATACCTGAAGTCTGAACTGATAAGGGATGTCACACAGCCAACAGTTATTGTCCTTCTTGGAAAGAGGAAAGGAGCAAGAAGTCAGCTGTACCCCATGCCTAGCACCGCGTGTAAGCCAAAAGTTTGACAAGAGCACAATCCTTTCCTAGACTCTGGTCCCTAAAAATAGGAAATCCAGGAGCTTTACCCAACCATTCCAAATGAAAATATTTATTTGTATTGGGAGATGTCTGAGTTTCAGATAATTGAGGAGAGACTTTAATACATGAAGTGTGCACGGGGCCTTTGCCGTAAGTGGCTGACAAGAACAGCAGCATGTTTCATTAGTTCCTGTGTTTAAACATGTAGATATTATGCTGGTGGAACACTGTTTGAAGCTGGTTGGTTCATTTGGTCTTTTTTAAATTTGCTGTGTTCTCATAAAGGTAACTCACAAGTTGTTATTCCCTCCTACCGGTGTTAAAAGGTCCTATCAAAAGTGTTCAGAAGCAGGTGTTCAGGAGTAACTTTAAGCCAAATTTAACTGTTCTACTGTGTTTAAGTTTACAATCTCACTAATCCGCAGTTAGGGTGATTTGGTATAGCGTTCAGCTAGCCTTGTGAATAACATCAGATTATATCTTCTGGTCAGACTGGAGACTTGTTCTAAATTCATGCCATCAAAGAATACATTTAAAACTATGTTAGCCATGGTTTCTCCAGACTAAAACATTACAGGAAAACGTCCGGCTTCTGTAGAAGTCACTGCCAAAATTTTACTTGATTTCGTGGAAGCAGGATGTGGACCATAGTCATAATAGATACTTAAGTATGTAATGCATTTAAAGTACTTTAAAGAATTCTAGGGGATCCCTGTTACATTTGAATTAGTCATACTGAGTTCAAGCAGTCTAGCTGGTAAAGTACAGTGGCATATAATTTGTTGGAGACCTCTTAAAAACCCGTGTTTGTCACAATAACATGCAACAGACGGACCAAGTTACAGACTCTGGGATTTCTGTCGAGCTGCGTCTCAAATTTTACATTACTATAAATTACATTATCATACATAGAATGCACATGTACTTCTGTAGACATTTGGCAGCTGAGACAGAAAAATATTATGTGGGAGGAAGCCTTTTTAAGAGAGTTGCAGCTTATCAAATGAAGAATGTTATTGCTTTAAAGTATACAAAACAGCGCAAGAGCTACCAGTATGGGTCTGTGATGGATATCCAGGTGGTAACACGCCAACCTTTGCTAGTCGATGCCTGCTTCGTTAAGTCAGGTAGCTCTGACTGTACTAGCAGAAAGACGGCAACGACACAAAATTGAATTGGGTAAGAAAAGTGTTTTGAGTAAGGTTTATAAAAGAAACTCTCACAGGCACGTCCAATTCTCTGCCTAATGTAGCTATTTCTTTGGAGTGCCTTCGTTTGTATTTGTTTGAGAATGCTTAGGAAGAAGGATTTTGCGTAGAGACGATTCAACCAGAAACATACGCAAAACAGGTACTGCTCCTCTGTAGGAAAGCCGTGCCTGCCAAAATGTTGAAGAAAGCAGACTTGTCTGAAATTATCCACATCCGTATTATTTTTGAAAATAAATCAAGGGAAAAGTATTATACTTTGCACTTTGAGTTTGGCTTTTATTAGCTGTAATAAACAATCTTTCAGATTGTCTTTAGCAGTGCAAGCAAGTCTTGCCATGTATGGTACATCTTATTTGGGTGGGTTTTTTGGTTTTGTTTTTGTTTTTTTTTTTTTACAGATAAAAATCATGGTAGACCTCCAGATGCAGTTAACTCTGGAAGTGTCTGGGTAGCACATGAAGGGCAAAATTTTGTCTGTCCAACCTGCTTCCCATTTTTATTGGCATCTGCATCTCAATTTTTATAGGCTACGTTGACTGGTCTAAAACATTAAAGGATGATATCCTGCTCTATGCCAACTCTTCCCTTTCTTTCAAGGAAGCAGACAATACATACTTAGAAGCACCTTTAGACATAAGAACTGATGGATTCTCAACGTGCGTTTAGCTGTCTCCCTGATCTCTCTATACAAAATCGAAGATTTCTTACTTTTCTTATGTTTATTGTCACTTCATCAACTTGTGACTGTGGTTCTTAAAGTATTAGCCTAGCCTGTGTATGGGGAAGTTGATGGAAGAAGAAGGAATTTCAATTTTTCATTATTTTAACCTAGAGGTGTCTGAAAAACAATGTACCGAAAACAATCCGTGGCCTCAGGAGGGGCAGCCGCTTTGGTAATGGCTGTTATTTCATCCTCAGTACCCCATGGGATTTATAGCGCGTATTGGCAGCGCGTACGCTGAGGCTATTTGCAGCAGGTGAAGGATTAGGACATTGCGAAGCAGCAGCCTGCATGAGAGGAGATGTTGAGTTATTAAGAGCTGAGCTGCTCATAAGCATGCTGGGCAGGTCAGCGGGGGACCGCTGGTGGGACCACATGCACCAGCGATGGAAATTCAGGCAGTTGTTGGAAAAATCCTTTCCCAAGCAAGAGCTTCCCTTCAGGCCCAGAGAAGTCAGTCATGATATATGCATCGTCCTGGCTCTGGCCCAGCTGTTCTTTGGCCTCGCCTGCTAATCCTCCACGCGGTCCTCAGGGTAGACCTTGGGTCGGCAGAGAGTCTTCCCTCCGCTCTGGGGGAGGGAAAACACTGACAAAACGTTTGGTGGCGCTTGGCTCAGTGATTCGTGGCCCGGCAGCCCGCTTCGTGCCGCTTCTTAAACTGGTGTATAAATAAGCTGCCTGTGTTTGTCTGACAGATTCCCTGGAGAAGAAGCATCTCTTTTTGAGTTACCAGTCTACTCAGACCTTTCTGCGAGGATCTGAGGGCTAATGTTCTTGATTTCAACCTTGCTTTGCCGTCGCTTTTCCCTCACTGCTGCACTTCCACCCTGCTCTAATTTCTGCTGGGTCTCAGCTACCAGACCGCCGCCTTAGGCAGTGCGGAATTACAAAGACACGCAAAGCGCCCATCAGTAGGAACGTTCAGCATCTTCCCAAGCTGTACACCTGTGGCTTCGGTCAAGAAATAAAACATGATTCAACCCTAAAGTTCAGCCATCCCAATTTAGAGCCCCTCTTGCAGCACAAGCTGTGAGACCGGAGTGCGTGAGTTATAAATATAATGACAGGCAAAATGATGGACTGTGGAATAACATGATAGTGTTTAGATTGCAGATGCTCCCCCAAAATGTCTGCTAACATAAACGCCAAGAAACCTATACGCAGCTATTTGAATGTGTCTTTATGGGTCTGTTTCTACCCCATAAATCATTGGTTTTGCTCCGCTATACCCTTCTTCATGGCAAAATGGTTGGGAAAAGAGACTTTCTAAAAAATTTTTTTCACCCCCATCTGGTGGGGACGCAGGGCTGGGTAAACATTCAGTCCTGGCACCATGACAAGAACTGGTGTGGCTGCTTTTATCATCCCTGTCTTTAACTCTTTGAGCAATTTTCTGGAGCAAATGTTAGCATTCCAACAGTCCTCCTCCTTTTATTTATTGGTTGCAGGGATGTGGAGTAGCACATCTGGAAACCTGCTAGCTGCCCAGGACTACTGTTTAAATAAACTTGCAACCACCATCTCTTGATTTGGTTGGTCAGAATGGCACATTGCCACGATAAAACCAAAATCAAAATGTGATGTTTCTAATTAGAAGCTGTGTTCCTGGGGGAGGGGTGTAATTATTTTTTTTTTAAATTACCTATTTACTGATTTAGATAAATAGTTCAGAAAGAAATGAATCAGTGGACTGATTATTATATTTAGTTAGCTGTTCTTTGTATATATCCCTGGCCCGTATGAAAAACAACCACATGTTTTTTCTTTAGAAAATGTTGGCCCCCGACTCATGCATTCTTTCCTTCAAGAATGCAGGAGGGCAACCAAGCAGAGACGTTATATCCTCCTCAGGAATTCTCTTTTGAGATAGGCTTTTGGTTCCCTTCAATCCTAAAATCAAATGAAATCTGACAAAGGAGTTGTATTGTTGTTTAACACATTTTAAGATGTTTCCCAGTTTGGGGATGACAAGTAAAGGCCAATTGTATTTTCTAGTACTGGTAAGAAAGAGTCTCTGGGGTTAACATTGTGTGAGATTTATGTGACTGGGCTTAAAGACGTTTATACTCATCGTGTTTTCTTAGCATACACTGTATTTCCACTTAACAGCCAGTCTACAGCGTGACAAGATGGTGCCTGAAAAGAATGAGTTGTATTTTAAAAACAAATTCAGCTCTTTTTAAATCTTGGCGCTGTCAAAACAAACAAACAACTCACAAATTTCGGTTAGCAACGTCCTGTTCTCCATGCTTTCTGTGCTATGTCTAAATATGCACATCACTTCAGGCTTCCTGTGCTAAATGAAGCTGACGTGTGCTTACCTTGGTGCTTAGCAGTTTACATAATGGTTGCTCTCTTCCATGGTCTTGTTCTATGCCACAACTGTTTCAAAATTCATGCTGGTTCCTGTCCCGGCTCGCTTTATTTCCTTGCCCTTATGGAAGCTCCTCCTTGTATCAGTGCTATCTACTTGAGTCTAGTTTTACCAGTTTACTATTTTACTACTTTTACCTCTTTTAATACTGGTACTAAAACTATCATCTTAGTAGTTTTGCATGATTTTTTAATTGATTTCTGAATCACACAGTGGGAGAACTGAAATGTCAACAGCATCACCAGTGAGTTCATAGTGTTCATTTTTTCTTGCCATCATCTAAAATCAGGAGAGAAGAGAATCGAGAGTGGCTTTTTTGTAGCTGTGGGAAGCTAGCAGGATCTTACCCTTCCACGGAGCCTAGAAACTGTTAGCACTTCTCAGTTTTTCTCTAGAAGACAAAAGCTCAAATAGCTATTTAGAAAGTGGGTTTATGGCAAAGTGCCCCAGAGAGGAATAGTCAAGGAAGAACGCATATCCATGTCTATATGATGTGACGCATTTACTCCCCAAAGGAGATGAGGGCTTTAGCCCATCCCTTCAGAGGACCGCCTCACGAGATGCGCAATCCAGCCCCAGAATACCATTTGAGGGCCTTAGTCTTCTATTTGGAGTTAAACCTTCATTATTAGATCACTATTTTCAAAATAGTTCAGCGAGAGCCTCTGGGATAAACCCAAGCGTCTGTGTTCTCTGGGGTCGGGTGCGGGAGAGACATATATCCAGGCTGGCAAAGGGCTCAGGTTGGCCAGCGCAGGCTGAAATATCTGTGAAGATGACAAAAATTAGTTTTTCACTCAGGTTAAAATCATGGACTGTACTTCAGCTTTGAAACCAATTCAAACTGATGGTGGATTTTATTTAGACAAGGCAAGCAGAGTGAGAAATACATGTTTATTCTCTATGGTTCAGACATACTTGTGGATTTTTCTAAGTCCTCAATTTAAGTGGACTCTTCTCCGTTCAAGCATTTCTCGTGTGTGTAATTCGCTTTCTGCTCTCTGTTGGGATCATGGAGAATCCGGGGAGTAACTGACGGGCTTATTTAGGATGGAATAAACTCCTTCTAGCTGAGGTTTGTTGCATGAGCTGTTCTCCATTTCGCTGCATTCAACAAAAGAAGGGAGATTATTTTATATAATGTAAGATCTTCTAATTTGCTGTTACTAATGTATATAAAAAATTGACCAATTACTAAACTATGGCCTTTAGAAGTATTATTCTTTAGAAACAGGTCTTCAGAGATTTTGCATTGACAGAGACAGAGACAAGAAGGTTCAGAAAATGGGGTGCTGGAAGAGGGCCAGCTCTGGCAGAACTGGCAGGGAGGCATCAACCACAGTGTGTGCATGATAGAAACCTGCAGTCTGTCCGCACAAAAATATAGTAATGTCATTCAGGTCCAAGTGGTGTTGAGGAGAAACTCCATAGGTTCTACCTCAGTATGCATGCAGATCCCATAATTGTTTTATTGTTGGGTTTTGGTTGGTTTTTTTTTTAATAGACAAGCAAATTCCTAATGAGGCTAATGTACTTCTCTTCTTTTAGAGTCTTGGAAAGCATAAGATAAGATGTAGTAACACAGCCAAAAGTTTCAATCTCTCTGCAGATATTCTTGGAATTATAGTTGAATATATCAAGTTTTATTAGGTAACTAAATCTTTTGACTCTTTGCATTCCTCAAAAGTAAAAGAAATACAGACTATGGATAGAAACATCATCATTTATTCAGCAATTTCGGTTAATTGTAAATGTTGGTTAGAATTGTCTCTTTCAAGGAACATAACTTTGTGCCGCCTAAAAAGACTGAGTGTAGGGGATGGTCTTTCTTACTGTATCAAATTACCTCATCACTCATGAGGTAAACAGGAGTATCCAGTAATTCAGTGTTGTTTCTCATCATCCAGAATTTTTTACAAGAACCAGAGGAAAAAAAATAGAAATAAGGGGCTACAACTACCAGCTTTGCTAGGGATGCGTGTGCCATGAACTGTCAAAGCTGATTTCTGCTCCTTCTTAAAGGGTTAATCAAATAAAAAGCAATTAGCATGGTCTTTAATGCAGGATTAAAGATTTATCTGATTAAATTTTGAAATGTTTTCAGTTATAAGTGATGAAGGTATTGATATATGTTAAGCTGAGATCAACTGTACTATGTACTGTACTGTAGGGAAGACAGTTCAAAGAAGTTCTTACCATTCTTTTTCAAGTAGCTTATCTGCTTGGTAGGGATATTTTTTCTCCTTGATTTCCATCCACGTCGTGATGGAAATTTCCGTCGCACAGTTGGGGAAAAGTCTGTTCTTGCTTTGGTTGCAATACCATTGTTTTCTCAACTTGTGTGCTTATATCTCACGTTAATTTCTTGAGTGTAACCCAATGTTCACAAAAGACTCAGGGGGGCTTACAGTCGTGTGTAACGAATATGAATGGGATGCAGTCACTTTAGGGGCCTGCTTAAATTAGTGTGAAGGTCATTAAACCAGCCAGTTATCATCCTGATCCTGTCTCATCTCCCATGCATGGTCTTAAGATCTACTCTCTCAGCCCTACCAGTGTTGCAGTACAGCTACCAGAAAAGAATTTACTGTGAACGTATAGAGAGAAGGTAATGAAAAAGTGAGAACTGAAGGTGTGAAATATGCCAGAGCAATTCAATTTTCATTGAATTTTGCCATGGTACAGAAAAACATTGTGCGGTATTGATCCAAATGAATGAAAATGTCACTGTCAGATCTTTAAGCTGACTTCACTGCTGTCCTGGTGCTTTTTTTTTTGCCTTTTGTTTTTCTTTAATGTTATTTCTTAACTACTTGGTGCTAGTTTGAGGGGAAAAAAGTGGGTGTATCTTTGAAAAAAAGTTTCAGATAGAGTTATTTAAAGTGGAAAACAAGCTGGAATATAATGCTTAATATGTAGGATTTAGGAGACAATTGAAAATTTCAAGGAAGAAAAAACCATCAGTAAATTTTCAGGCAGTTACACTTCCTGTCTTATCTCTTCATTCATCCATCTTGCTGTGATTAGTTTGGAAGTTTTAAATGAAAATTAATTTAAAATTATTGTCCGTCTGCTTACATCACTTTTATATGAAATTCTACTTCAAATGTGTAATGAATTCACCGAACGTAGTCTGTTTTGCAGAAGAATAAGATAACCAGAGAAGTCACTGTGCCATGCAATTTCTCAGCCTTTGAGAAATACTAAGATTTTTCCAGTCTTGGTGATCTTAAACCGTTTTTTAAATTAAATGTTACACCTTATAAATTGAAAGTCTGCTAGCTCATTCTTCAAATACAAAGCTACAATTTCAGGAAGCCTTAATTGCAAGGATAAAACGAGTAAAACATGCACATATGGCCTGGACGCTTATCCTGCTGGTTAATCTTCACTATTTATACAGGGTGTTTTTCAAGCATAATTCAAAATCATGCATTACAGGAATTTCACTGTGGGATACTCAGGAGTCACAAGCAGTCAAAAATTGCTTTAGTCAGCAGTCCCTGCAGGAGCCAGCTTCTCTCTTTTTTGTGTTTACAGCAATAACTTATAACAAGGAGAAGTAATTTGGTGGTTTTAAGAAAATATTTTTTTTAAATGCCTCTGCCTTTCTTTTAAGTTGCAGTTCCACTTTCTCGAAATCTTACTTTGGTCACCAGAGACCTCGGTGGTGCACATGGCCATGCCCGCCCTCCCAGAACCACCGGCAGTGCGGGCACAGGGAGATCATAGAATCATAGAATGATTTGTGTTGGAAGGTTTAAAGGTCATCTAGTCTAGGTCATCTGCAATGAGCAGGGACATCTTAACTTGATCAGGTTGCCCAGAGCCCCATCCAGCTTGACCTGGAATGTTTCCAGGGATGGGGCATCTACCACCTCTCTAGGCAACCTGGGCCAGTGTTTCACCACCCTCAGCGTGAAAAATTTCCTCCTTATATCTGGTCTGAATCTTCCCTCTCTTAGTTTAAAACCATTACCCCTTGTCCTGTCGCAACAGGCCCTGCAAGGAGTCTGTCCCCAGCTTTCCTGTGCCCTCTTTAGATAATGGAAGGGACTATGAGGTCTCCCCAGAGCCTTCTCTTCTCCAGGCTGAACAACCCCAACTCTCTCAGCCTGTCCCCATAGCAGAGGTGCTTCAGCCCTCTGATCATCTTTGTGGTCAATGCGCCCTTACGACCAGTCATTTGCCAGTATTTTATTTTTTAGAGGCATTATACTCAACTGTGAAAAATTTTCCTTCAAGATTCATTTTCTGTAACATATTTGGAAGAAGGCAACTTCTTGCTCTGAGATTCAGTGCAGTTTTGGCTAAGAAATTTGCCATACCTGTGTCTTTCCTGAGCACCGTCTCCAGTGACCTATAGCTGCGATGTTAATGGATTAGAAGCAGTCAATGTCAAGGAGTGTATGTCAAGGAGTTTATGGCACATAGGATTAATGCCTGCGCCTTTCGTGGAAGGAGAACGAAACCTGACAGCCACAAGTTGCTAACTGGGATCTGCTGATGTCAGCGGCACCGTATCCAGCTTACACTGTAGGCGTTGGAGCAGGACTCTTTCAGCCTTTCCTTCATATGTTTTGAAATTTGCTAAACAAAGGCAGCAATGGGGAAAAACGCTAAATTGGAGCAATATATTATATACCATTTTTCAGACGTGTAAGTGGTAAGTTTATGATAATGTGCGTGTGTATGTGTAGGAGGAGAGTGTTACAGTGAAGTTGTCCTGTAAAGTTCTGTTAAACCAGCTTTAGGAACAACTACTACTACTGAGAAAAACTCTGGTTTGACAGACACAGAAATCTGGAAAATGGGGGTTCCTGCATGGTGTCATTCACCAGTTGCCCGCTGAACTGCATGAGAGCAGGGCAAACTTCTAAGCTTTTTATTATATTTATTTATTAACTGCTTATTTCAGTTTTTGTCTCTCAATATACTAGGTTCGCCCGTTTTTTAAGACTTAGTATGGAAACCTGTAGCGAAAAATTGAGTAAGAGGAAAATAAAACACAATGAGCATATCCAGCCAGGATGAATATTTGTGGTGCAATCTTGTAAAAAGAACTAGTTATTTTTCTCATTTCACATACGCGCTTTCTTTTGTGTTCCCGGTAAACAAGTTAAGGTCATCCACGTTTCAAATCAAGCTTCGTGTGCACTAGAAAGCCAAAGTGTAATGCAAGCTAGTTGCATTTTAATGTACTCTAGCTCTGTATTTCTTTTAAAACTCACCAGTTGTGTGAGGCTCAGCACACTCTGTCTGTATTTAAATGCATTTAGAAAGATTGGCCGCTTTATTGTGAGAAAGGCCTTGTTTACTTGAGAGAAGAAGTTAATGCTCTGTAATAACACATACAACTTCTAGCCCTGGGACTCATTCACTGAGTGTTTGACTGGAGACGTGAAATCCGCTTTGTTGCAAAGCAACACATTTCAGTGAAGCAAAAATTCCATTTCTGTTAAATCGCTTTCCAATTTTCAGGATAATGATGTGTTTAATTTACCACAAAACATGGTAAACTGCCTGCAGTATGAGTTTCGATTAGTCATTTAGATTCATTTTATTTAATTTTAATCCTCTTTTTTCATTTTAGTGAAATGTAGCTGTAGTTCTTTTGCTTAAGTTTATTGTTAGTTTTCTAGCACTTAATTTTGATATTTTAATGCTGGCAAAACCTTTGAGTTCCTGGTTCTTGAAAGGAATGATGGTTTTACTATCTGGTGCTAACCATGGCACAGACGGGACCCAGAAGCCATTAAAGCTTCAAACAATATGTGGATAATGTGCTGAACACATTCTCCTATTTCTGATTTTTACTGTGAGCCATACGGTACCACACAGCCGAGATAATTTCCAATAGCATCATCTTTTCCTGAGTCTTTTTGAAGAATGTAAATGGCTCTGCAGGTTTCCTTCAATTGTTTGCTTTTACTGCTCCAGTCCACTACGTACTCTGATCATTCCCCACTCATCCTGGTGTCCAGCGATGGTGTGGAGAGCTGAGCGTACACCGGAGCAGACGATGCCATGTGTTTGGGGATTCCAGGGAGCCAAGACAGCTTACCTTCTCCGTTCCCCAGGACTGGGGTGGCAGGTGGCATTCCGTTCTTCTAAGGGTGCATGAGTAGCCCAAGGTGAAAGTGAAAGCAGTCTTTAGGTGCGTCCTTTGTGCATGACTTCATGGCTCGTAAGCATTAGCACAAATTAGGGGAATGAATGACTTACGATGAGTTCACCCAAAAATGCGTATTGTCCTCTCTTTACTGGTTGGTTGTCCTGCATTTGAGAAGTAGAAATTGTCAGGTGAAATTATATTTCTCCCCACTGTCACCCTCCTGCATCTGGTTTCCTTTCTTCTACTTGCGTTGCTGCAGGTAGCCAATATTTTTCGTCCCCCTTCTCCTGGATAGGGGGAGGAAAAAGTCGAGAGGGCTCGTTGTGACTTCTAAGCTGACACATTTCCAATACCATCATATTTTGTGGCGAGCAGCTGCAAACAGGCGTTGGTGAATGGGGCAGAGGACCAGCTTGTAGGTCTCTGCCAGTCCCACCCTGCTGGGAGAAGAGACATCCTTCCCCCGTACTGCCACCTGCCCGCCCCACGGTCCCCCACGGCTGTTTCTTCACGTCACCTCCTCAAATGTCCCAGGCGGAGAGGGGAGCCATATTCCAGCGCTGGCCAAGCCCGAGATGGCCTCTTGTAACCTCCCCCTGTAACTCGTCCTCCACTGCGGGCCTCCAAGGAGCAGGCTCCCAAGGTCTGCTCCTTCTCTCCGTCCCCAGACACATGTTTACTTGCAGATGTAAGCAAAAAGCTTAAATTTTTGGAAGAACATCCGTGGGAAGCAATTTTCTTCCTGAACTCAGCAATACTATTTTGACACTATCCCAGGTTAATCTTTATTTCAACAGTGACGTGTGGACGTTTGTGGGACTGTCTGCTTAATGTATATGTACAGCTGTCACCTAGAAAATAAACTGTTCGGTTCACAGAAACAGACCACAGCACACAGAGATGGGAAAGTCAAGATAATGAGGATGATAATAATAATAATATATTAATGTCATCGTCTTTAAAATTTTAAAGATTTGATATTCACTGAACAGTCAATCCGATCTCTCCCATTTAGTGCACACAGTTAACTTTATGTTCTCCGGTTATTGATCATTTGATGGTTCTTTCGTTCCTCCACCTTTCTAGAAAACTTTTATTCAACATGGATATCCTAAGCCTCTGTGAGAGATGGTATTTGGGGATTTGGTAAAAAAAAAACAAACAACAAACTAGTAGTATTATAGCACTAGAGAAATGCTGTAAATAAGAGGTGGCTGACAAAGAAATAGTTGCTGCTTCTGCTGAAAAATAGTTCAGACAGACTATTATGAAAAATGAAATTTTAGTGGAAGTTCACTAAGAGAAAAATGTACATTTCTCTGTGGCTCTGGCCCTCAGGGCTGTTTGTCAGAGCACGCAGAGGCTTGTACAGCAAGTTAATATAGGTTGTAACATGTCTGGTTTATTAAAAATAGTTTGCGGGCATTTTGAGTAGCTAATATTGCAGAATTTACACAAAATTTACTACACTTATTTGTGCAAAATATTAAGTGCAGTTTGAAGAAAAAAGAGATGATGCTCTAACATAATAAGAATAGCTGACTTGGGGAAGATTTGCTATCGAAGCAAAACTAAGAAATCTGGGAACACAGCCTGACCATGGAAACTACTTCTCTCACCACAAATATGACATGTACATTTTATGAAACCTACTTATTACCAGGGGCCAAATTCTGTGGTCCATATGCAAGCACAGCTTTCACTGAAAGTTCACTGAGGACGGTAGAATTTGGCCCCGAGCTATTTCTTTTCCATAGAAAATTACTTCATTTGTGATTTCCTCTTCTTATATTTCTCAGTAACTGCAGAAATGTGAGCCTACTCATTTAATTTCAAGCGCATAAAAGCTTTGAGGACTCTCTGTGAAATTGCAACTTTATCTTTCAGCGTAATAGAATAAAGGAGTAGATTTGTGGACGTGATGTTTTACTTAGAGGGGAAAAAAAAAAAAACATATTTGGATAACTACACAGACAGGAAACCAATGTAGATGCGTGAGTTTTTCCATCTAAGTAAAATGAGAAAGATTTCGGGGTTTGAACTGAGGAGCAGCGGCTTGGGTTGTTGCAAACAGCTGAATTAATATTGGACTTCTGGGATGTTTCTGTGAGCACAGCGCAGCCACAAGCTAGCGCTGAATGAGGGCTGGGTTACTTACGTTACCCTAGCTAATTTTATTAGTGTGCTGTTCAGCCTTGGCTGGTATATTCACTTCTCCGAGGCTAATATAAATATGTCCGCACTGCGCTGTGCAGTGCCTTATAGATGCATCCAGTGGGGAAGCGGAATCAGAGAATAACAGCGCGGAATATCTGGGGGGGGGCTGAGGCGAAGGCTGGGATTTAACCCTTGGAGCCTTTGTTTGGTACCCTGCAAATTCGGATTCCTTAGAGGAGAAAGGGGGCTGGTTGGAGGCAAATGCTGCTGTTGTCAGCGTAATCCTGAGCAGAATATCCGCAGCCCGAATATCCGCAGCCCTATGGGCTATTACATCTGGCATCCCTTTTGACCATTTCCATTATGTGACCAAAGATCTAATAGCCGTGCAGGAGAAAGAACAAACCCCTTGCAGCGTTTTGCTGTTAGCGTATGTCCATGCGGTACTTTGCCAGCAGATGTGAACACGTTCTTCCTGTTCTCCTCCCTCCACCAGCCCTGTGAGCACAGATAGAGCTCGGTGCTGCCGGCCGGGACAGGACCAGCCCACAAAGCTGCGCTGAAGCTAGTCCCATCGCCCCAGTGCTGGGTTACCTCTAAAGGCGCTGCCACTGCTGCTCATTTTGAGCCAGCAATGTGTGATCGCAGCCCAGAAGGCCAACCGTATCCTGGGCTGCATCAGAAGAAGTGTGGCCAGCAGGTCAAGGGAGGTGATTCTGTCACTCTACTCTGCTCTTGTGAGACTCAACCTGCAGTACTGTGTCCAGCTCTGGAGCCCCCAACATAAGAAGGACATGGACCTGTTGGAGTGGGTCCAGAGGAGGGCCATGAAGATGACGAGAGGGCTGGAGCACCTGTCCTGTGAGGAAAGGCCGAGAGAGTTGCAGTTGTTAAACCTGGAGAAGAGAAGGCTCCAGGGAGACCTTATTGTGTCCTTCCAGTACCTAAAGGGGGCCTACAGGAGAGCTGGGAAAGGACGTTTTACAAGGGCATGTAGTGATAGGACGAGGGGTAATGGCTTCAAACTGGAAGAGCGTAGGTTTAGATTAAATATTAGGAAGAAATTTTTCACTTCAAGGGTGGTGAGGCACTGGAACAGGTTGCCCAGAGAAGTTGTGGAAGCTCCATCCCTGGAGGTGTTGAAGGCCAGGTTGGATGGGGCTTTGAGCAACCTGGGCTGGTGGGAGGTGTCCCTGCCCATGGCAGGGGCATTGGAACTGTCTGATCTTCAAAGTCCCTTCCAACCTAAACCATTCTATGATTCCATGATTTTTGTGAATAAACCGACAGCGTGAATTTTCTGGCATTGGCTCTTTGTGTTAGCAGATGCATTTAAAACAATGGATTTCAGGTTTTAGCTGCGAGTTGGCTTTCTTTTCCAGACTGAATTGCGTTACTGATGCTCTTTGAATGTGACTTACCCAAGATTAATTTCTGAATAATGTATAAATTGTTTAATCACCTGTGAAACTTAACAACTTTCAACTTTTCATTTCATTAGCTGCAAGAGGAATGTCAATTAAATGTGTTTGGAAGGACAGGGCTTGATGACACATGCAGCAAACACCGCTGAGGACTCCGTTTCATTTAATGCAGTAATAATAAACACTCCACAGGCAATATTTCAGCAATCAAGAACGCTTTTGCAGTCTTTTCTATCTATATGTGCTTGGCTAAATGACAAAATCAGGGGGAAAAAGAAAAAGGGTAAAAAATGAGTCAGACTTATTGCCTTAATGTAACCTTCCTGGCTGAAAGTATATTAATTGGCAAAATGAATTACCTCAGACTAGAGCAGAGAAAGGCCTCCATTGTGCGCGGCCGTGGCATGAAACCTATACTCTTTGGCTTGCACGTTCTTTCCTCGGCATCGTGATCCGCCCCGTCCGATCAGCAGGCTTCAAAGTCAGCCTTGCGAGATTTACAGCGCCTTTCAATTGGAAGCTCTTTCGTTCAGTGCTTTTGTGCATTAAGCCAAGTTACTCTGAAGTCTTTTGCGGGGAAGAACCACCTTCCCATGCAGAAGCTGCTCCCAGCTTCTTCCCGCGATGCAGTGCGGTGATACTTCAGCCTGCAAGGGTTAACGTGTGGGAAAATGGGTCGTTATTTCTCCTTTTCTACAAGAGCTCAATGCCTGGAGCCCTTGCCAGGACTACATGAGACCCGAGAGCAAAGCCTTCCTCCTTCCCAACCCTAAGGCTGGGGTCCAACAGTAACCTTGGGTAGCAGCGACCCAATCATCTGCTGGGATGGAAGGACGAGGGCTGCCTGGCTTTCATCAAATGACAGCTCCGTGTAATATGCTTGCCTCACAGCAAGGACTCGAACCAGTCTGTGGCCCGAAGCATTTCATTATCATTGTTTTTTTCCGAGTCCAGCAAATGGTGAATTGTTGTCTCTGAGAATGAAGGGGAAAGGAATGCAATCTTAGGTAAAGCAGGCATAGTCAGCATCTGTCTTTTGAGTAAAAGGGGCCATAACTCATGTGTTCTGTGCTCCACTATCTTTCCCTCTCCTTTTTGCTTATGTATTCAAAGAAAGGAACAATCCCATTTTGGTCAGGGACCCTCCGTGAAGAATGTAGTTAGCAGAAGATGTCTTGCTGATTCTTGGCTGAAAAAAAGTGTAATGGACTGGCAAAACTAACACGAGCTTGTAAAACTCTTCTTTGTCTTTTTTTTTTTTTTGATCTGACAAAGGAAAAGTTTAAGAGAATAAATACTGAGAGATTGCACTTGAATAAACATGCTATTTCTCACTCGTTTCTGCTCGTCTGAGTTAAGTATTAGAATAACAAGGAGGATGAAAGCCGGAGGTTAAATAAGTTCAGCCCGATTTCCCATAAGCCAATATCTCACCCGAGTGAGCATTATTTGCAGCTATAGATGGTTGTTTCTACGGAGAAATCGAGTCTGAACAGGGCTGGAGACTGTGCCACCTTCTCACCCGCTCAGAGAAGGTCTCTCCAGGTCAGGGGTGCGACCGGCAGTGGAAAAGCCGCGCGGAAAGCTGGGGTTTGCCACTGTTTCCACTCTATTTGCTCTGCGGATAAATAAATTGAGGGCTGGAGTTTTCACGGCTGTCAGTGTGCCACCTTTGAACATCTTCTCTTACCGAAACAAGAAAGTCAACCACATGTTCAAATTGGTTCTAATTGTTACAGGAAGGCTTCTGAGCGGTTCCAAGACCATCTTTTTCCACTGAGCTTGTATTACAAAATATTTCTGGAATTAGATGGAGCAAGAAAAATAACGTTTTTTTTTTTCTTTCACAACTTGTACTTTATGTCGAGATGCCTTTGAAACAAATTTGACCCTGTCCTGCATGTTGAGTTGGCTTTCTTGTTCGTTCTGTGAACTGTGACATGCTCAAGCGCTAGGCTTTAAATCAGGGATGGCAGACCTCAGATTAGCATGGTGGTATTTGTAACCTCTATTATTTTGTATCCCGCTTTCCCGCAGGGTCTCCTGCCCTCACTGGCACTGGAACCATTGCTGTCACGGTGGATGATGTCAATGACAATGTCCCCACATTCGCTTTTAACGTCTATTCTGCCACGGTTCCGGAGGATGCACCTACGGGGACAGATATTTTGCTCGTAAACTCCTCAGATGCTGACGCTTCTACAAATGCTGTTATTAGGTAGGTCGTTCACTGTTGCAGTGTATAATAGTGCCTCATACTTTGCCTGAACATTTTTTTCCCCAATGTCCATCACCAACATGCCATAAAACTGTAAGACACAAAAGGACAGCTGTGTATGTGTAACTAAATTATTTCGGCAAATCTGATTTTTTGTTGTTGTTGTTGTTGTTTATAGTCCTTTAGCATTATATTAAGGACAAACAGAGTCACAGTGTTATTTTAGTTTTTTACTCAGTGGAAAGCAAACGAGTTTGACTTGCACCTGAAATGTAATTGTTAATAGGCTAGGTTTATATTTCTCAGTAAGTGTAGAGGTAAATGAATTACAAAAATAAAAAAAAAGAAAACAAAAACAAAGAAACCCTGAAACTTCAAATAATATCATAAATGGATTAAGTACTTAAGCTTGCAGTCTTTTTATATACATTTTCTGCATAAAGAAATACAATATAAGCTGTGAGAGATCGTCATTGCTGACTGCCATCAGCTTGTGTAGCCTTTGGAAAGACTTTTGCCTTCTATTTTGCATAGCTTTTAGAATTGAGGCATTGTAATGAAGGATATAGTTAATAGATATAATACAAATCTTTAAAAGTGAAGCAGCTAGAAACCATTGTTCTTGGAGGCTGACAGACTTCTTAAATTTTAATCAAAGGAGCTTTCAGGAAGGGCTTGGTGGGGAAGATGTGCTTTTCAAACACCGTTAATAAATTTGCTACAAAAGCTGAATTTGGGGCAGAGTTAAATAACATTTTTTTCACTTATGTTCATATGAAACCACTCACCTTAAAAAAAAGTACAGAACGTATTTTGCAGCTCTAGTCATCATTAAATTTTAATTTTTAAGCTAGGCAAATCTAGAAATCGGTATCATTTTTTGTGCATAAAAATGTCCAAACTAGTGGGTAGTGTTACTTGTGTGATAGCATGCGTATGTTTGGGGAAGGCTTCAGTATCTTATTTTGAACCTTAAATGGCTTTTCAGACCTCACTGTAGTTTAGATGACTGCTTTTGCAGACTTGGGTGCATTTATACTAAACTAGCCCAGCAGGTACCATATCCCCCGACACGCGAATAGACGTGTTACGGGAGAGACCGCTGAGCGCTCAACAGAAACCACTGCCTGCCCTGCTGCTGCGCTCGCGTCTTTCCACGTAGTAACCAGTGTTCACTGGCAGCCAGCACCTTCCCTGGGTAAATTTAGGGTCAGTTAATGCCTTCCGTTTAGAATGAAAACTACTCAAGGCAAGGTGTCAATTTTGGAAAACCAGTAAAAAGTTAGAATTTGGCATTTTTGCCTTAGTTGCATCAGTTGCTGCAACTTAACTGGGTGCTGGGCTGAACACTGGCCATTCCAAGTTTCACAGACAAGAGTAATGAAGGTGCTAAGTGGCAGAGACAAGCTGAAGATTATCCACTGAGGACTGATTTATTGCTAATGGAATGCAAAGCAGGTTCATGCTAGTCTTTAATCAGAAAGACATGTAGGTAATCTCATCACATTTAACTGTTGTGACTGCAAACACCTGTATCTCTGTTTCCAAACTTACAAAACAGGATATAAAAGTAGCTTCTTCGTTTACTTTTGTTAGTTCACCTCAGTTCATTCTTCAAACTGCATAAGAATATCACTGTGGTTGTCGGGTGTTTTTTTTTAAAAAAAAGGACTTAAAATCAAACAGATCTATTGTATGGCAAAGCAAGTGTGTATAAAATACTGTAATAGTTTCTTTCCAACTAGCTATAAGCCAAAAATAGAAACTTTATATTTTGGCATCTTTAAATATTTGAAAAGCATCCAAAATTACCATTTATTAAATTGTGAAACAATGAAGCGCTTAATTCTATTCACTCTCGCTCTAAGAAACTATTTCTGGCAAGCTCCTTTAGAAAAAAGAATTCCATACGAAGCATGAATGATTGTAATGATTGCATCCCATAATCAGGAATTATCAGGGTGCTCTCATATTTCTTTAGTGTGGTTGAGTTGCTTTAGTATCTTTGCCATTAGTCTTTGTCAGTCACTCAGTACCTCATAGTAGAATAGTTGATAAAAATGTTCTTTTCCTTAGTAAGTAGCTAGTTAAAAATTGTTTTCAGGTTTTGTTTTACACTTTTTTTAGTCCTGGGAACGTACTTTGTTTTTCTTGGACAGAATTTATCCAGATTCAGCATTTAGAGTAATGCAAATCTTAAAATATGACTGGTATTACAAAACTGGCAAAAGCCAGAGGGACCAGAACATGTAAGTTCTTCTCATCAGAGATGCTGAGCACTCAGAACTCCTTTTAAGTCTTGTTAGAGCCTGTTTCAAAATCAAATCTTTGTTTTCCAAAGATGGTATGTAAAATCCTCTGCTAAAATTTTCATGTAAAGTCAAAAAAGAAGTAGATAATCTTCTGCAAAACTGTTAGATATCCATACGTGCCGACTCTCTCTTATTTCTGGTGATAACCTGTGAAGTCACTAAAGGAGGCTGATGAGGTTCTTAATGGCAATGCACACTTGAGCAGTCTTGTTAAAGATAGTACAGATAAGAGGAGTCAGCAGAGACTAATCAAAAGACCATTTTTTAAGCGCTTCAGTCAAATTCCTTTTATGCTAGTTGTCACCGTTAAAGTTTCAGGGGTTTGGGAGTTTTCTTGGCTTGGGTTGGATTTTTTTGTAGCTATGCTGAGACACACTTAGATTGTCCAGTTGGTTTGCATGCAGTTGGGACTCAGATATAACTCAGAATATCCTACAGCAAATACAATTTGGCTTTATTCTCTGGGTTGTTTGCATTTTTATTTTTTTTTTTTTAAAAAAGCGTCTTTCCAATGGTAAAGCTTGAGCCATTCTATATGTGTGGAAATAGAGAAGAGAAGGTCCCTGTCTTCTGCGACACCTCACGCAGGGTTAAAACGTTGCGAATCGCAGATGAAATTTGCCTGTCCTGCTCGTATTTAGGGAGATTTAAATGGTGCTTTAGGCTTTGTGCGCATTCTTTCCACCCTGGGTGCACATTGGTATGGCTGGAGAATAATTACATATGGCCATCGTATTATATCATAATTAAGCAATTAAAGTATGCTTCTGGCATTCTGTAGAGATTAATGACTGAACAGGAGAAGCTGCCACAGCTTATTAGACAGGCTGGCTGTCAGTCCGCTAGGTAAAGCTTCTGGCCTGCGGTGTTATTTCTGTCATAACCTGTTTTGATTTTAAAAAAGGTGACGATAGGAATATTACTGTCTTTCGTAAAAGCCATTTTCTTCAGAGTTTTACAGAATCGTGTACTTCAGAAAAGCTGCTACTGTGCTGTTCCAGGCTTCTCGGAAGAAGCAATGCTGATCGCAGCCGTGTCGGTTTTTGTCAGGGTTGTAAAACTGAGTATGGGAGTTGTTCATTTTAGCTATTTTTCCCCCTTTGTTTTGTAGAAAACTCATTATCTGAATTAATAAAAAATGTAGTATTAACCAGTTACCTTTAAAAATACAGCCCGGTGCTCCACATCTTTTGAGATTCGTTCTGTACGAACACAAGCTGGGCAAGCATTCAAAGAGAAAGGACAGATTCACTGGGCTCGTAAGCCAGGGGTAGCCCCTAAAACGCACAGCAGTAAGCACACAGCCGGTTCTTATCAAATCACATTTTTGCACACACACACGGATGTGTGCACATACATGCACACCAATCAAGGGTCAAATTCTGGTCCCAATTAGTCTCTAGAGCAAACTCTCTAGTTTGCTATGAGTTCCTATGAGTTAACATTGAAGTCTTGAATAGCAAAAATTAGCTCGGTATCAGTAAACAATATGAATTATAAATCCTCATATTATTTTGTAAAATTGTCATCCTTTTATTTCAGAAAATAGTATTTCTTCTAATTATATTCTGCGGATTCAGTTAAGAGGTATGGCAGCCTTTTGGAATATCACTTAATGCATTAGCCCAGGGAAATCAGTACTAGAGGATGCGTCCAGCAGGCAATTTTGAGAGCATGTCCGACTGTATCTCCAAATGTACAAAGGCTCAGTCTGCTCCTCATTTATTAGAAATATACCTGTGTTAAGCAAGTACGCTTGGATATCGCCAGAAATGTCATTTATGACAGGTCTCAAAATATGGAAGAGAAGTGAAGACAGATGGGCAGTCAGAAGAAAATCCGTGTGTTGATACTCATCAGCCCCATGGTGGTCTGAAAAGTATAGGAAATCGTTATAATCTTAAGGAGCAGGCTGCCTTATGAAATACCAATCAAACTTGTGGGTTTTTTTTCTTTCAAACAGCTATAGGCTTACCGGTGGCAATTCGCAGTTCACAATCAACCCATCAACGGGACAAATCATCACCAGTGCTCTCCTTGATCGAGAGGCTCGGGAGAACTACACTTTGGTGGTGGTGGCGAGCGACGGGGGCTTCCCCAGGGCTCTCTCCAGTTCCACCAGCGTGCTCGTCTCCGTCGCCGACGTGAATGACAACCCGCCCAAATTTCAACATCATCCCTACGTCACCCACGTCCCATCGCCTACCGCTTCAGGTAACCAGATCGGTGGCAGTGCTTGGGATACTTCAGATTGCATTTGGTAAGATGTTTATGCAAAGCTGTGCCATGAGGGATGTTTCTGAGGTGTTCCTCTGCAGCTGTTTTCCAGGTTCTGTTGTCTTCATGTTGCATGGGAATGCATAATGGCAAGGGCCAATATATCACCCGCAATTTTTCAATATTTTTTTGCGCCTTTTTTCCATCCAAATTCAATTATTTTCCTGCAGTTATGTAAAGAAGACATAGGGTAAATGAGCACCCACTCAAATAAGTGATTAAATTATTTTGTGAGGGTTAGGAAGGCAATGGCCTCTTTTTTCCTCTAAAAGTCTCCTCCTGCATGTAGATGTTCTTTTTCCACCCTGAGCAATTCTTAAAGAGGATTTTGTCAACCTCTTCCAAAAAGGCCGTATCTATATCAGATGTTAATTATGTTGCCTTTCCTTGAGTCAAGTGGTGAAGTAAAATAAAATAAAAGTAAATGCAAGCAGCAACCTTCCTTTCGTGGAACCTACACCCAAATTAAAGTGACTACACTCAGTGCAGGAATAAATTTCTGATTCAGTTTCAGATGTTTAAACAAGCCTGATAAATAAATACAATACAAATGGGTGAGTCCAAAATACTCATATTTTCTATTTGCAGAATTGGCATTGCAAAGGGAAAGAAAGGAGAACATGTGTATTTGCATGAGGATGGAGAGAATATACTGAGAGGTTCTGCTATTTGGAGATTTTTTCCCAAGATTTAAAATGAGCTAATACCAGGACCTCTACTATCTCAAAACAGTAAAAGGTTTTTATAATATGATCACTGTATTACCACAGATTCACCAAACTACAGTCAGAGTGGTTGGCTGTGGAAGTCGGCGACGCTGCGTGTTTTCACATGCACGCATGGATATGTGATGCCTACAGAGAGGATTCCAAGGCAAATGGTTTACAAAACAAATTTTCCTTTAAAAGAACAAAAACAAAAAAAAAAGGGCCTATTTCCATGTCTTGGGTTTTCTCTCTAAATTTTAAACAATTGCAAATACTTCTTCTTTTTATGGAAGAATGAATTTGTTTACATTTCTTCCCCCTTTCCAGAACAGCATTATGAAATTATTTTATTATTGCATTGGTGAATCTTTGTGTGCTCTGAGTAGGGCACAGTGCCTTTGTGTGGTTCTTTTTGGAGTGTTTCTTTAAATGTGTTTATGAGGAGTACACATAGATTTAACTGGTGTTTTGTGGCAATACCTTTTTGGATGCTTTTTGTGTGTAACCTCTTATAACTAGAAACATATAGAAAGCCTAAGCTATGTTTGCTCTGTTTTTAACTTAGCAAAAACCCAGGGATGCATGCACTTTTTTATTTGCAACTTCCTCAGTTCACTGTCATTTAAAAGGAAATGTTAATATCTTTTCACGTTATTTTGAAAGGCTGTTGACAATGATGTTACTAGCAGGCATGGCATCCATTAAAAAAAAACAAACAACTTTATTGCAGTCTAATGTAGAGTCTGAAATAGTTTTTCAAAAAAAAAAAAAAGGACAAACCCTCATTATCAAAACTTTTATACAGAAATATCAAATACTTTTAAACAGAGTATCTAGTGTACATTTGGAAAGAAAAATCTTAAGTTCCATGTTTTTTTTAAATCAAGTTTAAAAGGGGTAACTAGTAATAATAATAATAATTAGTAGTATATTTGCTTAACTGAAGCAAAAATCTATTTTTTTTTCCTGTCCCATTTCTCACAAGGTTTTGAATACTGTTCTTGTCTAAATAATCCTCCCCCTGGAGTATAAATCATTGCACATGACAAATAGTGACATGAAGTGTAGTTTTAAGCAGACACTGTCAAAGTCATTCCTGCCTGTAAATGATTTTGCCTTCAGAGGTTGAAACCAACATGATTTTTACACAGGAGTGGGTATTTTCTGTATTTCAGTACCAGTAAAACATCAACAGAGTGTTCTGCAAATTGGTTGGACAGGGCCAAATTTGAAAGACGTGCCATGTGTTAGATCTGTAAACTCCAGCGCAAAAGACCGCCCTGGATTCTCCTTGCAGTTAGGCAAATATAGAGGTTAACGTAAACAGTGCCCAAATAGTCAAGTTCATTGTGAAGCATAAATTCAAAAGACCTGAAACATAATATATTCGTGTTATTGCACCAGTGTGCAATAGTTTCGTATTTCTGTGTGATTTTACCCCTACCTCATAGGACCAGCATGCTTTTACAAATGCAGTCCCATTAGTTACCATCCTCAGAATACTCTTACAAATCAGAAGCAAGAGGCACTGGGGACAAAGGAGCAGCACGTGGGGAATAGGAAGAAAAGGGGCTGCAAGGGAAAGTGGGTGTGTAGGGTAAATGTCCATGGGTGCTGCCGGTTCAGTTAGGTAACCTTAATAATCGTTGAATTCCAGGCGTTTTTTTACATGGATAAATAAACCGTGAGTAATTAAAAAAAAATCAAAATAGCATTCGATTTTATTAGATGCATGGCTTTCATAATGTCAGTGTTGTAGAAATGGGACACTAGACTTCCAAAAAGTTGCAGGTCTGTTTTCCAGTGCAGATGTATGTGCAGCCACTGACATCTGTTCAAATCCACATTTTTTTTGGCCGCGTGCATGTCTCGCAGGCTCACGGACTCACCTACCCCTTGTTGAACTTATGATCTTGTGAAAAATGCAGCTCTTTTTCAGAGCACTGCAAGGAAGAGCGTACTGCTCCAGGACGAATACCAGGATGGGGACCCGCTCAAGTGCTTCCAAGTGAAAAGCTGGCATTGCATTTCCCACAATCAGTGCGTCTGAAGATGCCCTAACTTTGTTCTCCATTTCAGGTTCGTTTGTGTTTGCTGTGACCGTCACCGATGCGGATGCTGGCTCCAACGCCGAGCTCCATTACTCCCTCTTGGGGAAAAACTCCGAGAAATTCCACATCGATCCAGCGAGGGGGGCGATCCTGGCTGCGAATCCACTGGCGGGAGAGTCCGAAGTCACCATTTCTGTTCACGTGAGGGACGGCGGCCGGTACCCCAAGACAGACTCTACAACCGTCACCGTGAGGTTTATGAACAGAGCAGAATTTCCTCGTGTCCAGGCGGATCAGGAGACCTTCACATTTCCTGAAAACCAAGCGGTTGGTACGCTTGTCACCACCGTCTCCGGGTCTTCAGCCAGAGGAGGCTCCTTGTCTTACTATATCGCCAGTGGTAACCTGGGCAGCACCTTCCTGGTCGACCAGGCAACAGGACAGCTTTCTGTCGGGCGGGCTTTGGATTTCGAAGCCATACAGAAATACGTGATTTGGATCGAGGCCAGAGATACGGGCTTTCCTCCCTTTTCCTCATATAAGAAACTGGAAGTAACGGTGATAGATGTCAATGATAATGTGCCGGAGTTTGAGCAAGATCCCTTCATTGCGGAGATAATGGAGAACCTGTCCCCACGGAAGATACTGGTGGTGGCTGCTGTCGACAGGGACAGTGGTCTAAATGGACAGCTGAATTATGAAATAATGGAGGGCAATACGGAAAATAGTTTCAGTATCAATCGAGCCACTGGTGAGATCAGAAGCGTCAGGCCCTTGGACAGAGAGAAATTGTCTCAATACACACTAACCATAAAAGCTTCGGACAAAGGCACCCCGCTCCAGAGCACAACTGTCAAAGTTATCATAAATATTTTAGATGAAAATGACAATGCTCCAAGGTTTTCCCAGATATTCAGTGCTTCCGTGCCTGAAAACGCACCCCTGGGCTTTACGGTAACCCGAGTCACAACATCAGATGAAGACATTGGGGTGAACGCGGTCAGCAGGTACTCCATAAGGGATACGAGTCTCCCGTTTACCATAAATCCCAACACTGGAGACATCACCATCAGCAGACCGCTAAACAGGGAGGACACTGACCGCTACAGAATCAGGGTCTCTGCGCATGACTCCGGGTGGACGGTGAGCACAGATGTCACCATATTTGTCACAGATGTCAATGACAACGCCCCTCGATTTACAAAGCCATCCTATTACTTGGAGTGTCCTGAGCTTCCTGGGATTGGGTTGAAGGTCACCCAGGTTTCAGCCACCGATCCTGATGAAGGGTCGAACGGTCAAGTCTTCTACTTCATAAAATCCCAGTCCGAGTTCTTCCGAATCAATGCAACCACGGGGGAAATTTTTAACAAGCAGTATTTAAGGTACCAAAACTCCAGCGGTTCAAGCAATGTCAACATTAATAGACACAGCTTCATCGTTACTTCTTCAGACCGAGGGAGTCCTCCGTTAATGAGCGAGACAACCGTCACCATTAACATAGTAGACAGCAATGACAACGCGCCGCTGTTCCTTGCTCGTAAATATTTTACTCCTGTTACTAAGAACGTGAGGGTTGGCACAAACTTAATTAAAGTTACTGCAGTGGATGACAAAGACTTTGGCTTGAATTCTGAAGTGGAGTACTTTATCTCTGATGAAAGCAAAACTAATAAATTCAGACTGGACAGGAGTACAGGCTGGATTTCTGTGTCCTCTTCACTAATGGCTGATTTGAACAAAAACTTTCTGTTTAAAGTAAAAGCAAAGGATAAAGGTAATCCTCCACTCTCATCCGAGGTAGCTGTTGAAATCGTCGTGACAGAGGAAAATTACCATACACCTGAGTTTTCTCAAAGCCGTATGAGCGTTACCATCCCGGAGAGTCACTCTGTTGGAACGGTTATCAGGACGGTTTCAGCCCGCGACAGAGATGCCGCTATGAACGGATTGATCAGGTATAATATTTCCTCTGGAAATGAGGCTGGCATCTTTGCTATAAATACAACTACGGGTACACTGACACTAGCAAAACCACTTGATTTTGAGTTACGCCGAAAGCATGAGCTAGTTGTTACTGCCACAGATGGAGGATGGGTTTCCAGAACAGGCTACTGCAGTGTCACTGTTAATGTCATTGATGTGAATGATAATTCTCCAGCATTCAGCCCTGAGGACTACTTTCCCAACGTGTTAGAAAATGCCCCCAGTGGGACAACTGTTATTCGTTTAAATGCCACTGATGCTGACTCTGGACCTAACGCTGTGGTCGCATATGCTATTCAGTCCTCAGATAGTGACCTCTTTGTCATTGACCCCAATACAGGAACGATCACCACCCAGGGATTTTTAGATTATGAAACAAAGCAAAGTTACCATTTAACAGTAAAGGCTTTTAATGTTCCAGATGAAGAGAGGTGCAGCTTCGCTAGTGTCAACATTCAGTTAGAAGGGACAAATGAATACGTGCCCCGTTTTGTGTCCAAGCTTTATTACTTTGAGGTTTCTGAGGCAGCCTCCAAAGGTACTGTTGTAGGTGAAGTTTTTGCAAGTGATCGTGATATGGGAACTGATGGAGAAGTCCACTACCTCATCTTTGGCAACAGCAGAAAGAAGGGCTTCCAGATAGATGAGAAAAGTGGCCAGATCTATGTTTCAGGACCTCTCGACAGAGAAAAAGAAGAACGAATCTCTTTGAAAGTCCTCGCAAAAAATTTTGGGAGCATTCGTGGTGCAGATATCGATGAAGTAACTGTTAATATCACTATACTGGATGCCAACGATCCTCCTGTTTTTACCTTAGGAACCTACAATATACAAATCAGCGAGGGTGTTCCTCCAGGCACCCATGTCACGTTCGTGAGTGCCTTTGATTCAGATTCTGTCCCTAGCTGGAGCAGGTTTTCCTACTTCATTGGGTCTGGCAATGACAACAGTGCCTTTTCCATCAATCCGCAGACAGGACAGGTGACGGTCACTGCAGAGCTGGATCGAGAAACGTTGCCGGTATACAACCTGTCTGTGCTGGCCATCGATTCAGGAACGCCGTCTGCTACAGGAAGTGCCTCTTTATTGGTAACTTTGGAAGATATCAACGACAACGGCCCTACCTTGTCCACCAGCCAAGGAGAAGTCATGGAGAATAACCGTGCGGGAACTCTCGTGATGACACTTCAATCATCAGATCCTGATCTCCCTCCAAACCAAGGTCCCTTTACGTATTATTTGCTCAGCACTGGCCCTGCAACCAGCTACTTCAGCCTTAGCACCGCTGGTGTGCTGACAACCACAAGAGAGATTGACAGGGAGCAAATCAGCGATTTCTACCTCTCGGTGATTACGAGAGACTCTGGCATTCCTCAGATGTCTTCTACAGGAACTGTGCAAATCAAGGTAATAGACCAAAACGACAACCCATCTCAACCCAGAACGGTAGAAATCTTTGTTCACTATTATGGCAACCTCTTCCCAGGTGGAATTTTGGGCAACGTAAAGCCACAGGATCCAGATGTGCTAGACAGCTTCCAGTGCTCCCTCACCTCAGGAGTCACCAGCCTCTTCAGCATTCCCGGGGGCACCTGCGAGCTGTACTCGCAGGCGAGGTCCACGGATGGCACGTTTGACCTGGCCGTCCTCAGCAACGACGGGTTGCATGGTGCCGTCACCAGCAGCATCCGGATTTTCTTTGCGGGCTTCGGCAACGCCACCATTGACAACAGCATCCTCCTCCGCCTGAGCGCCCACAGCGTGCAAGATTTCCTGACGAATCACTATCTCCACTTCTTGCGCATCGCCAGCTCCCAGCTGACAGGGCTGGGCACCGGCATCCAGCTCTACGGGCTGTACGAGGAGAGCAACCACACCTTCCTGATGGCGGCCGTCAAACGCGGCAACAACCAGTACGTGAATCCCAGTGGCGTGGCCACCTTCTTCGAGAGTATCAAAGATGTCCTCTTCCGCCAGAGCGGGGTGCGGATCGAGGCTGTGGACCACGACTGGTGCCTGCAGAGCCCCTGCCAGAACGGAGGGAGCTGCCTGAGGAGGTTGGCAGTGAGCCCGGCTCTGAAGAGCCATGAGAGCGTCCCTGTCATCATCGTGGCCAACGAGCCCCTCCGGCCCTTCGTGTGCAAGTGCATGCCAGGGTACGACGGGAGTCTGTGCGAGACGGACATCGACGAATGCCTCCCTTCCCCCTGCCACAACGACGGGACTTGCCACAACTTGGTGGGGGGCTTCTCGTGCAGTTGCCCGGAGGGCTTCACCGGCATGGCCTGCGAAAGGGACGTCAACGAGTGCCTTTCCAACCCGTGCAAAAATGGTGCCGCCTGCCAGAACTTCCCAGGAAGCTTCAACTGTGTTTGTAAGACCGGGTATACAGGTACGCTTTTCCTTCTCTCTATCTTACAGTCCAGAAGAGACGGAAAGAGAGCAGAAATGTGCCTTTTTAGCACAAGATTGTCTGAATATGAGCATCCCCGATAGGTGAAGAGTTACAGTTATAAAAACTCAGAAGACCAGGTGCCCGCAGTGTTATTTTATTTTAGCTCGGTCCTCAGGCAGATCTCACTTACCTGATTTGCATTGGAACAGAAGGATTTTTACAAGAGCTATTTTAATTTATTTAATATGTAGAAACCATTTCCAATGCTTAAGTATGATTTTTCTGTTCTTGTTATTGTTATGCATATTGCGGTAGCATTTCAAGTCTGCTAGGAGTGTGCCAAGCAAGAATATCGGCCTCTGCCCCAAATTGCTTACAGCCATACACGACAGAAAACAGATGAAGGGTATGGGAAAAAACAGAATTCAGACAAAATGACCAAGTATGCCTGTTCCATGTTTTGTCCCTTTGTCATACATTTTTTTCACTAAGAGCAGAAACGTCTGCAGCCTTCCTACCTCTTCTGAGTATTTGTTCCTCTAATATTTGTTACACATTCAAACACAGCAGCGTTTTATCCCTAGGAAAGCAGGCTGATGGTTGCTTTTGTCATGAGTATGATATTTAAGGAAGGACTGAACAATTTTAACCATTGCTTATGGCCGCTTTTTAGAGACATCATAAAAAAAAAAAAAATCTAACCAGGTGAGGCTTTCACTACCTTTTCTCAGGAGTATTTCTGTATCTCAGGTGCCCCAGGACAGCCCAGGTTGGCATGGCAGTGCTCATTATGGTGTGGGTATTTGGGATTGCCACCACTGCCACCAAAACTCATTTGTAACAGTGGAGTCATCAGGGGTTGATTGTTCTTTTGTTTTTTTTTCTTAAACTAGATTAGTACAGGAGATGTCATATACTTTATTTCAAAGGAGGTTAATCAATTGCGAAATAGAGGTTTAACTACTTCGTTTAAAGCGCAGTTACAGCAGTGGATACATGTTCGGTGTGAAAGATGCATTGACATACAGGACACCGATGTGGTCTTTTGTGTGAACCTCACCAATGTACTGCTGAGCCTCAGGTCAGGAGCAATTATTGTTAATTGACAAGCAGTTCTAATTAAGTTACCAATCCAGGATTTTATTTCATCTTTTATTAGTACATCAAATTATTTTGCCAGGAGCGTGGCAAAATAATTCTAGGGCACCTCTCCCCTGTAACTCTTTAGGTCATTAGCACCAGAGATTACATGGGCATATGTTTACTGTTGCAACGAAGCAACACACTTCATTAACTCTAGCAGCATACTGTCGGATATGCCTCTAGCCTATAATTTGAAACATTAAAGAAACATCCAGCTCATTTTTTTTCTGGTATTAAAGCTCATATCTTAATGTTCAACCCTTATGTCAGCTAAAAATAAAGCTCTACATGTGACAAGCTCGAAAAAAGAAGAACATTTTAACTAAGAAAATGTGATGAGAGACTCTTACAGTTTGAAGTGTTGGATTTCTTTCACGCCATGAATTAAATGTGGCATCTGATATGAGCTTTCTTAAACTCCTTGTCAACACAAATAACTTTAAAATAGACTGCCACCGAGGCAGACATTTCTATTTGGGAGCCAGATCCTTTTAAATCGGTTGGCCATTGCAGAATCAAGAATTATTTAAGTGTCTGGAGATTAATTGATCAAGACAGAAAACAAATGGAACCAAAGTATGTAATTAAAAACTAAAATACCTTCAGAGCTGAATATCAGCAGAGCTTATCAGATAACATCACAATCAATATTCAGTACATTTGGACATTTCACGTCTGCAAAAGCATATTCAATATTCTGCAAATTTAATATTCAATAGGTTCTGCAAACAAATGTCAGAATACAGATTGTTTGAGAGTGCTTGACACAGAGACTATTATGTCATTATTATACTGCCAACAGAAAGAGAACACAGCTGCTTGGGTGTTTAATCCTGATTCATATATGATTAAAGGTAGCCATAGTGAATGTAAAAATAAATCCTGAAACTGGTTCTTTTTTGAATATTAACCTTGAGTGCCTCAAGGAAAAAAAAAAAAAAAAAAAGATGACATCCAAAACAGTGGATTTCTAATTCAGTTTACCATATACGTAGCTTTGCTGCATCTCTTGGAATGAAAATACAGTCTCATAATTGAATTTGCATGCTCAGTAGAAAAATAATATTTACACGGTACTGCATACAAGTAGAAATTAGTATTTTCTGAGACAGACGTTCTGTTCACCGTAAATTAGAGTACATGAGCTGTAGACCTTTGCAATGGCCTACCTGAAAACTGAGAGTCTTGCTTTTCCTTGATTTATTATGTTTTGTCAGCTGCATTTCACTTCATCATATTGCAAAGGTATGTAGTTCGTTTCACTGAATAGGATTATAAAGACTGATTACCTCAGAGCAACATCATTAGGGTTTAAGCAATCTGTTATAATTACATCTCTTAATGATGATCAGGTTTTGTTTTTAAAATAATCACTTTCTGGAGGGAATATACTTTGTGATTTACAGTAGTTGTCTGCCCTTCCTTTGAACCCTTCATTTCCTGTTTTCCAGGACTCATTAAGATGAAGGAATGTAGGTTTGTGAAATTGTTTCAAATGCAAGATTAAAATATTGGAACAACCACTTTAAGAGACGGACACAGAGAACCACAAAAACTAAAACGCTCAAATCAGCTGAAATCTAACCCGAGAGCATTCAGCTGGTATCTGTTCCTGTTACGCTTTTCAATTACAAAAAAACTTCTCAGGAAGTTAGATTTTTGCATAAGCCCCTACATGTGATATCATCAGCTTAAGGTGATGGATGATAAATGCCGAATGCTGTCTGTTACCAGTTATCCAGCATTGTCCTCATTTTCATGGTCTTCAGAAAAAGATCCTTCTGACACAAAAATGCATACCCCAAATCTTTCGAGATTTCACCTGAGATCCGTAAACTCAACTAACTGCAATGTTTGCCTGAACTGGAATGTTACCGGGGATGGCTCTGGTTTGGAGTCTCTTTGGTTCTCAGATCATTGGCTGAGGTGTTTCCTTCCCTTCGCTGGATTGATACCCTGAAACAGTAATCAAACATATATGATTAGCCTAATTCTTTATGCTCGCCAAATAAAATTATTCCCCAGCGGAGAAGTGCATAGTAGTCTGAAGGTGTGAAAATGCTTCTTGAAAATTGACTTGCTTAAGCCATGAAAACACATAAAATCTCATAATTTTTTGAGGTGCGTTACTTACATGGGATAAAGATCTATCAGAACGTTACTCTTAAATTCATGTTGTAAAATGTAAATCAGCAGGCTGTTGTGGAAAATGACCTCTGAAAACTCTACTCCAGTTTTGTGAGGTTAAAATTATTGGCATTATACTTCCGGAAAGCAGTAAAACTGAGCACTTGGGTTCAGGTGAGGGTGCTTTTGTGCGTAGTGGCAAACAGTTTCTTATCCTCTGCAATGCAGTAAGGTTCCGTGAATGATTTGTTTCATCTGTGCAAGGGAGAATTTCAAAATGGCTAGTGCTTGTGTAAATTCTCTACTCGAGAAAAAGTACTCTCTAAAAACTCAGTTTCTCTGGGTTTTTTTTCCTCTTCAAAAAATTATATCGAAATATGAGCATCATACCCTAGGCAGAACAGCAAAAGCAACGTGTTTGCAACTCGTGTTTTGTTTTTCCAAATCTAAATCTTTAGTACGCACCTTATTGTGTCTGTAAAGCATGAAACCAGTAGGCCATCAGGGTGGACTTCAAGAAATACGCTCTTTTACAAAGGTTCCGGAAAGCTAGCGTTAGCATGCAGCAAGGGAGATAACTGAAAGTGGTAGGACAACCTGCTGCCGTCTCAGGTGGCTCTGCTTGCTGGAAGAATAAGCGGTTAAAAGAAAAAGTTGAAGTTTAGTAGAAGTTGCAGGACCATGTACAATGTAACTGGTATCACAGCAACTTACCTGGAGGAATCCCCACAGTGAAGAAAAGACAAGCAAGAGAAAAACCCTGCTGGGTAACGCCCTGAGCAACTTGATCTGACTTTGAAGGTTGCCTTGCTTTGAGTAGGGGTTGGACATCGTGACCTCCAAGGTCCATCCAGCCTAACTTTTTCCGTTATTTCTAGAGCATATGTCCTTGTTCAGAGGTCTAGAAAGACCCACTTCTGCCGATCAAGTCTGGGCAGTAACAACAGAGGGAAAAAATAGGAGCACAGGAGGAACATGGTTTAGATGAAAAGGGAAGAGTAAGAAGGTACAGTTTGAACACTGGTGGACCATCCAAAAACCAGGAGTTGATAGAAACTCTGTGGATCTCGGCAGAGTAACCAATGCAGGCTGTCAGTGCTAGCTGGAAGTATGGAGACCTTTCCTTAGCGGATGGACGAGGAATGCGCAGGAGTTTCTGTCTCAGAGGAGTCTAAGGAGGGGCTGACCAAAGAGCCGAAGGTAGCAGGAAATTTGGAGGGTCTGATGAAGTTCAGGATTCTGCAGAAAAGAAGGAATAAAGCCTTCTAGCAGCAACTGTCTTCAGAAGAAGCTGATGTAAGGTAATTGGTAGGTAAGGTTGCCTGGAGGGAAACACACAGGAGAAGCAATTCAGGAGATTTGGAGTCTTTTAGAAGAAAGAAAAATTGTAAATAACAAATAAGTTTCGGGTCTTTTGGTAGTTACTTAATATTATATTATATTATACTGTTTACCTACCTACTTATTTATTTATTTATCAGTTTCTAGTTTATAACTCTCGTCATCTGTTTACCATTTTTTTCTGATGATCTAGCTTTATCAAAGTAAATTATTTTAAATCCTTGTACAGAACAACCATAGTGATAGTCTAGAACAATATTCCCAAGTTATACTTTTGTCCTGCCAGTATCTGGCTGAAGGACTCTTGCTTTCTAGGTTAAGCAATGTGCGTTTAAGGAGGAAAAATAAGGTTCATAGACATCTTGGATGTTGGATCATTATTCCAAATGTAAATAGATACATTTTTCCCAGGTCTTTAGCACTTCAGTGAATGGCAAAGAATAGCCAAAATTTCTTCTTCATTTTAAATAAATATTAGTTTTAATAGCTCTGATGAATTGTTAATTCAGAGTATTTATCTTCTTGTGTGTCAAAACAGTTGGAATAAATGCAAACACACTTTTATTAGTTTCATGAATTATTCAAACAATTGTTAAATATGAAGAAGATGTTGTTATTCGCTGGTTAAAATATGTGCAGCTAAAATAAACACCCATATTCTCTTGCTGACTCAGCAAATATGCCAACTTTAATGTTAGCTGAGAAAAAGAAGAGTATTTAGTTAGACTGAATTGCAAAAAACTGAGTAAGCCTTATTAGCTGCACTGGATTTTTGTGAAAACTAAGAAACATCACTGAGCTATTTTAAGCATCTCTGCTTCACTCTTGCTACGTGTTCTCCTCGGTAAATCAACAATCTGTCCTATGTACCATAATTTTAAAATAAAGAAAACAGCGAAATCGAACATAAAAAGTTAGCTCATCCTTCAGTCATGCCCATTAGAGAATAAAATATAAATAAATACCCCCAAAGCATAATTAGATGCAGACACTGGAAATGTTTCCTGGATTTATGGTGAATCTACAAGTTACGTATCAACCACAGGAATCCTCCAGCGCTCCGTTTCCATCCTGCTCGCGGTCACACATGGAGGGCTGCTGCTCACATGGAAGAGCTGCCTGCAAACTTCCTTAGGTTAAACAGAAGAGTGGGGGGGGGAGAGTTTTTCTTAATTAGGTGACTGAAGTCGTGAGATTCTGAAAAAGCCAGCAGAGTTAATATAGCACAATCCTGATTTTCTACAGTTTTAGGGACCAGCAATCCCTATTGGGTGATGGCATATTGTGCATTGCTGTCATGTGAGATGTCAGAATTGTAAGATATATGTGACATATAAGAATGGACACCCTCTATGCGAGCTCATGTTGTACTTTAAACTTATACATATTTTATATTTGTATGGTGTGAGGAATAAAATAATTCATTATCAGTGCAATAAGAAGCCTTAAGGCAGTCTTAGCCTTTGCTATGTGTCTATATCCTGGCCAAGATGAAGTTCAAGGAGATACCTGGAAGAGCGTGGCTGATTTTGCCAGTTTTTGCAGAGAAACGTGAAGGACAAACATGACGATACAAGTTTTTGCTGAGCAGGCGGCGAAGGCTGTCACTGCCGGCAGAAGGCAGGCAGGTACCAAGAGTGGTACAGAGTGGAAGTGTTGCTAAAATGATAAAAGCTAAGCAGTGAAGAACTTAGACGTGAAGACCAATACTCTTGTAGGTAGTGTTTCCATACAAAGAAAATGTTAGTTTTGTACAAAGAATCCCCTTGTCAGTATTCGGCATCTGTTAAAATCTTCACTTTTTCTCTTGGTTCCCTTGCTTGTTGAAATGAATTATGTGATTTTGGTTTATTCTCTGGTGAATAATATTTACCACATGTCACAATGTCTGCTTAGAAAAGGACTGTATCCAGGGTAACTTGGTTTTAGCTCCAGAGGACTGTGGTCCCTCCGAGTCAGGAAGGAGGTTGTAATTGATGAGGAAAAATAAGGAAAATCATATAATGTACAATAGCAGCCTGTGTTCAGCATGCGGTGTTCATACAGAGTCCAGCAAGGGCTGTCTGTACCTCCTTCACACTAATGAATACATTGCATTAGAGGGGAGAAAAATAACTTTTTTTTTTTGTTTGTTATAGTTCAGCATCTCCTTTCATTTCATGATCTCTCTTTTACAGATACCAGTTAGTAAAATAAAATAAAAAAAAAAAAAACAAAACAGCAAACACCAATACCTATGTCCAAACCACCACAACCTATATGAGATTATTACAGTGTGAGACACTTGAAAAGTAAAATTAATTTCTCTGGGCTGCGTATTATGCCCGTGTCAGGGCTGGGAGCAGCCCAGCTTTGTGTCTGTGTTTCCTCTCTCCGTCCCACAGCTGCAACTGGTCCCTGTCCCCCTCCTTCCTGGCCACCCGTTCAGCATTGGTTCATAAGCTCGTTACCGAAATACCAGCCTGACTTCCCGATTGACCTCAATACTCTGACCTGGAAATTGCTTTTATTCTCTAATTGCAGGGAAAACGTGCGACTCCGCTGTCAACTACTGTGAGTGCAACCCCTGTTTCAATGGCGGATCCTGCCAAAGCGGGCTGGAGGGGTATTACTGCCACTGCCCCTTCGGTGAGTACGCCTCGCCTCTCCTCTGCTTCGTCTTCCCTTTCCCTGTACATTTATTTTTCCCAATATAAAAGCGATGGGTGGGTATACGGATCCCGGTCCGTGGGCAGGTGTTGGTCGTGCCGCAGCTCCGTCCTCTCCGTTTTCCCCCGGCTGCAAGGAGGAGAAAGCGGTATTTTTTTGCCAGCAGGGCAGGAGATGGAAGCAACGTGGCAGCGTTGGGGGGGGTCACTGTGGCTGCTGGGGGCGGGCACGCCGAGGGCTCCGAGCAGTGCTTGCCCTCCTGCCTAATGCTAGGAGGGCTGAAGAGTAAGAGCGCTGGAAATCACATCAGTATTCTTGCATCCTACGCCCCTGCGACGTGCGAGGGAGTCGTCGTAATGTTGAACTAGAAAGAGGGACGTTGGGATGATCTTGAGCAGAGAGGGCTTGGTTTTCCTTTGAGAAATTTGCATAAGTTGTCAAAATATCTGTAAAGCAAGAAATAGTGAGCACCCACGTTTTTCTGCAAGTGAGGAGCACAACATGAGTTGTGCAGTTTTATATTTAGTAGCTTTGATCGAGAGAACTTGACCAAATCAAACCGGCTTTGTTAGCCCACGCCAGTACTTGCCCATTCAATTTATTATCTACTAATAAATTCTGACTTCCAAAACCAGAGTACAATTCCAAGAATCAGAGAAGCATATAGTGCTGCCAAAATAGTTTAATAATTATTGGAATTTAATTATCCCAAATTTGGTTTGTGGAATGAACCCAACAAAGACATAAAACAACACAGATATTTTGAAGTATCATGGTATAATTGCAGCAAGATTGGTTTGGAATGCAGATTAATCCAGAATTGTCATTGTACATATAGAAAAGCATAAAAGTAATCAAAAAACAGATAAACCTGAGAAATAATCTACAATGTTTTAAGGCTGCTGAAAACAATCACACCAAAATACGGTTCTCAATACACATTTGTAACTACCTCTGAATATGGTTTTCTGTTAACATGTGGAATAACTTCTTTATTTTATTTCCTTTGGTTTACATTTCCTCAGAGTTTATTCATTTCCTATATAGTCATAGTCCATTGTAAATGTAACTAATATTCATAAATTAAGTAAGCTTTTTCTCATTGTTGCTGCAGTTAAAAAAAAAAAATCAAGGGAAATTATGTGACAGAGCTCTGAAAAGAAATATGTAGAATTATATATTATATATTCATATATTATATGAAGTATATATAGAAATATATACTTCAACACCCACCTGAGGGTAATAGGATTCTTCTGTTGAAGCTGCATATTTTTAATCATACATTAGAGGTTTCTTACAGAGCCTGTGTATCATAGCCATATCTAGAGCACATCAGTACGTTGTTTCTGGGAGAACGCGCAGTGAGGAAAAAACAATCTGATCGCAGAGATTACTTTTCATTTTGCAGGTGTTTTTGGGAATCATTGTGAACTGAACAGTTATGGATTTGAAGAGCTGTCGTATATGGAGTTTCCCAGTATGGATCCAAACAATAATTACATCTATATCAAGTTTGCCACTATAAAAAGACATGCCTTAATGTTGTATAACTACGATAACCAAACCGGAGAGCGGGCAGAATTTCTGGCCCTGGAAATAGCGGAAGAGAGGCTGAGATTCTCCTACAATCTCGGCAGTGGCACATACAAGCTTACCACAGCTAAGAAGGTGTCGGATGGACAGTTTCACACAGTTATTGCCCGGAGGGCTGGAATGGTAAGAAACGCTAAAATGAAAATTTAAGACGAGTTCAGCCAAGGCACTTTGGCTTCCACATGAACTCAGAGGAACGTAAAATCAGTAACGTTGCCTTTGCTAGCAGAACCTCCAACTTTGGGAAGAAACCTCCCTCGTTTCTGTCTTACTCCAGCTGACTCAAAGACCTATAATGGCTTGTTTAGTACAATGATGATAAAGAATAATTAAAAGAACATGTGCAGTGCCCTGTGCTCTAAATGTGACAAATGAGAACCAGGGATAATTAATGAAAGAAATTACTACACATGAGGCTTAATTAACTGATGCAGATTACAGGGATGATTATCAGGGAAGGCTAACTAACCGTAGTAACTATAAAAACCCTCAACGTTTGGAAAATAGAAGTGCACAAACTTAAAATTCCAGGTGTCCCTGACCTCCTTGGGCTAGTTCAGAGATTATACAAGTCTCATCAGACTGGAAGCCTGTTTTTCCTCCCAGGCATACATGTAAAAATTTCCAAGGTGCTACATTCAGAGGGGTTTGGGGAGGGGAAGGAGGAGAGTTACTTTTATTTTTGTCCCCCAAAAAGCATCTGAGGGGAGGAATTCTGCCAAAAACTGGACTGGGACAACTGATTGCCATATGCCTGGTACTCTGACCCCTCTCCTGCCTGCGTTTTTTTGTTTGGTTTTTTTTTTTTTTTTCCCCAGTAAGTGTTTTCTATTCCTCTTCTCTCATTTTTTAATAATATTTCCAAAGCAGAACATAAACCAAATGCTCTTTGAGTTCAAGCCAAGCTTTTTGACTCCACAGTGTTTGAGTTAGAAATGAAACCAAATCTATTTGCCATCCATAACCAGTAACGATTGCCCAACAGCTCCCTTCGCAGGCAGAAATGGCCAGCGTACGTGGAATCCCGTATTTTCCCATGTTTGCAATGAAAGTCATATACGAATAATAGATGGTTGGGGCCCCACGTTTTGTTTTATATATTTCAAGCCAGAAGCGATGTAGGGAATAAACTGTTCTACCCAGTGTGGCTCCCCCTGAGCCCTGGTAGAGGTTTCCCATCATGAACCGCTGCAGAAGGCTGAGATACAGCCCTTGTGTATTTTTAAGCTGCTCTGTTCAGAGCACCCTGCTGAAGAGCTTCAGGTCTGGGGTGAGATGTCCGTGGGCACAAATGTCCCAAGAGCAGCAGAGGGATGTATGACTTTGTGGTCTGGGGTTCTTTGTAGGACTGGGGTTGTCTCCTGACTTTCCTAAATGGTGCTTTTTTCTTCTCTCTTAGAGAGTCTTGAGCCTGAAACTGCATTTCAGTTGCATAGTACAAGACCTGGTTTCTCCCTTTATTGAAGGGGGGATGGTTTGGTCTTCAGCTGGGTTTGCAAATCCAATTTGTGTGTGTTTGTAGGAGTTATATATCCAAATTGGATAAAGGCTAATTGTGATGTTGAGTAATGAGTAATGTGCCTTAATATCAGATACTTAATAATTTGCATCGCAGCTTCCAAATGGTAACCTAAAGCCCAAAGGTGACCTAAATCTTGAAAGGCACCGGGTTCCCATTTCAGCAACCAAATTAGTGTGATATTTCTATCAATAAGACTTAAACAGCTAAGTATAGGAGCACACATTAAAAATTGCAACAAATAAATGAAATACACTTACAAAAAAAATACAGCGGGAAAATGTTTTACTTGTAGATATGCCAGAGGGCCGGACTACAGAAGAAGAGATAACATAAAAAGGACTATTTACAGAACATTTCAGTTATGAATGCTTCAGGCTGAAAGCAAGCATTTAAGACAACCTTTACCTTTGTGCGATTATTTTTTTTTTTTAATGTTTAAACCTTCTCAGTAATGTCAGCTGTTTACAAACACGGTTATGTGAAAAGAATCGCCTTTGTCTTAGATATTTCTGCTGCAGGAAAAATGTCTCCCAGGTGTCCAAAACTGTATAAAATAGCCCCCCTTCAGGATTCCAAATCTGTCATTTCCTACAGCACAGTGGGATTTTATCGGAAACTGGTAAAATCATTAAGTTGTCAGTCCTGAGCTATTGCAGAGTGACAGGATAGAAAGTCTCAGAATGCGGCAAGGTAACCGTAGAGTAATGCTTAAGTAACAAGCAGGAACATTTGACTAACGTTAGAAAATAAATTGTATGAACTCTGGTCCAAGTAAAATATATTCTCAAATATCAGCCCTTCAGCTGGGGTTGTAGCTTGGCTTTCACAGCGCATAGCGATGTAAGTTAGGGAGATTACGCTGATTGAGCTAAGAACAAAAAACTCGTTTCATTTTTTGTTGTTGATATTCTGAAGGAAAATATGTATGCGTGTGATGGCATAGAGGCCAGCCAGCTTATTATTCTTTCTATGAATTGTTTCATTTGTACAGGGCTGTAATCTGCTTTGGAACTGTAGGCTGATGTTTTTCGGGAGAAGCAGTTTGCTCATTATGCGTGGAAAAAAATTGAAGATAAGCTTTCATTAAAAACAGCAAATTGAACAATTTAGGCGTACTGTAGGGCATGACTTAGGGCTAAGAGCTATGAATTTATTTGGTCAATGCAGTGCATCAGCTCACAGTATGTATTTGGAAGGAGCATGGACAATCTCTGGGGATTTCAGCAGGACATTGCTAGTGAACTTAGTTGCATGCAGGAAAAAAGCCATTGCAGAGTAATGACGTAGTGATAGCTATTGCTGTCTGCTCAGCTCCTGTGGACTAATTGAAATCAAAATAGAAACCAAGGCATTTTTAAAAGTGACGTTTGATTTAAATTTGCCGTAAAACTGTACCACACATCTAGCTGAAACATGAGAAGCTGATATGTACAATTTGGAATTATGTTTATTTTTCTGAAAATTCATTTTAAGGAATAACTAACCTTCAGGTGGTTGGTTTTTTGGTTTGGGTTTTTTTTTTTTTTTGCAGTGCATCTGTTATTAATATATCACTGGGAGGAAAATTCTTTGCTAAATAAGGAATAAAATAAAAAGTGCTTTTTAAATCAGCAGGAATTATTTCATGATTTCATTGAAAGCTTTGGTTAGACTTTTAGAGATTATAAATAACAGTGCCATGATTCGCTGTAGTGTAAATGATTGAGATGGGTAATGAGGCAACCCCGTTGTCTGGGGCTTGACGGCTTAGAGGTAATAATAAAGAGAAAGACTGCTCTAAGTGCTGGTGATGCCTGGTACTTCTCTGAACATCAGCTTGGTCCTACTGTTGGTATCCACATGTTTCAGCGTTATCATGGGCAAACATCCCTCATGACCTATCAGCCTAAGGGTTACCTTAATCAGGTCCACTTGGTTACTCTTTGAGGAGTGGTTGGTTATTATTTTTAACTAGTAATCTCAGCGTTTGTACTCCCAGCTTTTGTAACGTGCTTTTTATCTCGTTTAAGCAATGTGTTTAATGTCACAGTCCAGCCCCTAAAGGAGTGAATGTCCTTTGTGTTTGGAGGGAGCAGCTCTCTGTTCAGATCAACAGTAGGATACGGTACGAGCCAAAACAACTGCAGTTTCAAGGAGTAAAGCAAACAAACATGAAAGAAACCCTACCCAAATCTGAAAACTTTGTGTTTAACTGATTCTCTGTATGAAGCAGGCAATTAGCTCACTCTCTGTTAGGATCCACATCTTGGTATTCACTATGTTGATATGAATGTAGTTGATCAGTGGCTCTGAAGCACCCTGTGATCCCAAGTGACATTAAGTGCTCCATTCTAGCCAAGTCATAGAATCATAGAATGGTTAGAGTTGGAAGGGACCTTAAAGATCGTTGAGTTCCAGCCCCCCTGTCGTGGGCAGGGACACCTCCCACCAGCCCAGGTTGCTCAAAGCCCCATCCAGCCTGGCCTTGAACACCTCCAGGGATGGGGCAGCCACAGCTTCTCTGGGCAGCCTGTTCCAATGTGTCACCATCCTCACAGTAAAATCCTTGCTATAATATATTTGATCATAAGTACTTAATGGGATTGGGGACTACAGCCTCGTAATATTCAGCATATTTGTGTGTGTGGCTTTTGCAGGCAGCATCCCTGACGGTGGATTCCTGCTCCGAGGATCAGGAGCCAGGCTACTGCACTGTTAGCAATGTTGCTGTTTCTACTGACTGGTAAATAATTCTTCATTTTGTGGGCATTTTTCTGGAGTAAAATGAAAAAGAAATCACCCTCCAAAGCCAGATGGATTTGGAGTAATGATTACACGCCCTTAGCCCAGCCTCAGGCGAGGGGTAGATACCTCAGCTGCACTCCTTCAGAGGCAGGCAGAGGCAAGGCTCCAAAGCGTCATTTTCTCCCATCTTTGCAGAAGCAAATTGAATTTTCTACATGTACTGCTACTTGCTAACGCAGGCTACATTTCTGCGTGGACTTTATTCATGCCAAGGAGTTTACTCAAAAATCCTCAATTCTTGACTCCGTCCCCGGGCTTTGGGGCCGCATAAGAAAAGTCCGGCCATGGATAGTCCGCACTGTGGTGTAAATGGGGATAAGACTCGTTGCCTAATGGTATAAGATTTCACATCATAATCGAGACAACGTTATCAGATCAGAATATCACATACAGTAATACACAAATGTATTTGTTATAATCAACTGTCTCTTAAATATACAGCACTACTCTCTGACAGTTTGAAGTGCTACAATATTTAGTGCTACAAATCTTTAGCAAAGCCTCCTCCACTTTTACATTTTGAATCGTGTCTTTCTTGCCAAAACCAGGATCAGACTCAAAATGCTATTGCTCTAGTAGCACCTATATTTCACTCCAGTGTTCAGTTTGGGGCTTTGATTTAGGGTCTTCTGTTTATTTAAACTGCACCGCTCATTTCTCATAAAGGTGTAAGAAATACCTGATTACCGCTTTCTTTAAAAAAAAAAAAAATATAAGAGTAATTACTTCGTCGTTGTTTAGAGTAATTTCCAGATGTCATCTTTCACAGTTCGATTTCTTAAACATTGGCCAGTACAGAAAACAAACCTTATTTATTGTGTTTACTGTAACTAACTCAGAAGGCTTTCTGTCACATCTTTAGATCCTTTTTGATGATAATAATAACTTAAATCCCAGTCACTTTGGCTAATTTCTTACAATAATCACAATCATATTTCCTGTCACTTGTGGTTTCCCCACTAGCAAAGCTGTTATATCTTTGTAAAATAATGAATCCATCTTCCATCTATTTAAATATCATTTACAATTTAAATGATAATTGAGTAAAAAAGACTTATTCATTATGATTTCAAGCACGCCGCTCAGTCAAGCGAGTAGAAATTTTTGACATGCGATAACTGAGTGTGAATTTAGAGTCATACCCGTTATAACTGTTAGTTCAAGCGCTACTGATCTCTCTGTCTCCCCTTCTAAATGTAAAATATGAATTTTGGAAGAGGAATTTTAGCTGCAGACCGTAGCTGATGGTTACAGTTCCTGTGTTGTCATTGCTATCTTAATGTCTGGTACTGATAAATTATTTTTCCAACTCTTTTATAGGACTCTCGATGTACAACCAAATCGAGTTACTGTTGGTGGCATCAGGTCTGTAGAGCCCATCCTTCAAAGGAGAGGACAGGTGGAAAGCCATGATTTTGTGGGCTGTATAATGGAGTTTGCAGTCAACGGACGTCCCCTGGAGCCCAGCCAGGCTTTGGCAGCTCAAGGAATCTTAGATCAGTACGTCTGCTATATATGGTATCAAATGGACGGCGTTTACAATAAAGGAAGCTGTCATGAAAGTCAGATGCTACCCCATTCAGACACCATCAGATATTTCTTGTCAAAAAATGACTGTAGAATTTACTGTAAAGTGTGAAAAACGTAGGAAGAAAGTGAATTAGGATGAAAGGTTCACGAAAGATTACGGAGGCTTCAAAAAAGAAACATCATTATGTTTCTATTGCCAATTATTATTAATGTTGCTCTGCAGGCTGGAATCGAGTCGCCCTGTTATTGGGTTTCTTTATAAATTCCACCTGGGTTTGACTGTACTCATACTGTTTGCTAACCCTCTACTCCCTCTTATTTCTTTTTAATCCACAATGTCTGTTCTACCACTTTGCCTCTCAAATGTCACTGAATTTCCCTCATATCCTCCGAGTGGTCTTTCAGAAATGATGGACTATCTGATTCTATTGGGTTTTTCTATCTTGGTTTTTGAAGTCACCACCGTAGCAATTATGTCAGTCTTTCATCCAAATTTGCTAGCTCACCCTTCTTCTTCCAACCCCCAAGTTTGTGGTGTTCATTCTGATATGAAATCTTTGGAAGTCTGCAGCGTAAAAAGCACCTAAAAGAGTTTCTTCTTCTCTTGCGTAACAGATAATAGGAGTTTCACTGTCTCTGAATTCCTTTCTCTTTTGTAAGACTGTTAACTTGATGCTGAAAATTGGGATCTGTTTAGAAACATGAGCTGTCTATGGAGAAGAACCTCTCCGTTTTTGCATTTCTGGGGGAATGACACTTCCCAGCACGTTTTCTCTGCTTATTTGTGCGTATGTTCTTCAGCATCTACTTTTCCGCTTTGTTTCAGGTGTCCCAGACTAGAAGGCGCTTGCACGACCAGCCCCTGCCAACATGGTGGCACCTGTGTTGACCACTGGTCGTGGCAGCAGTGTCACTGCAAAGATGGACTGACGGGAAAGCACTGTGAAAAATGTACGGGGAAGGTTTTATTGTCTTTCTCTTTAATGTACACCTAGCTATGGTTTAACCAAATGCCATTAAGCGTTTCTTTTCAGGAGCACGGGATAATGAATTTTATAAATTAATGAGAATAAGCAGCGTGCTTGCCTCTTAAATAACGTTGAAGGTAAAGTCCACGACGGACTGTTGTCCTTTCACGAGCTAAAAATAGCAACAAATGACACACGTCATGTTTTCTGGTCTGTATACCACATTTCAGGTATCTTGCACTCATTTAAAACTACTGCTTCCCAGTAACGTGTGATCAGTAACTAAAATAAAACTATCCCAAAGGAGGGATTTGTCTGCTACGGGGGGGTAAGAGGCTAAGGGAAACCCCTTCCCTTCACATGAACATGGTGTGCATGTTCTTTTCCGAACTGCAGGCCTTTGTATCAAATGGCCGTCAGATTATATGCAAGAAAATATGGTAAATGTAAATAAAAGCAAGCCTTTGACATGCTGGGGTTATTAACTGGCATATAGCTCTGTAAATGAATACGGGATTGTCTAGGAGAGCACAGTGATTTATTTCCATGTAGTTGTAGTATAATGACTGGGCTTTGTTTTCTTACATGTCCCATTATTGTTTAGCTGATTTATATGCTTTTATTGCGCCGGTTTACAAAAGAATTTAGCCATAATTTTAACAACATTTGGTAGTCAATGCTCTGCCATTTTTATTCTTTTTTTTTTAATGCCGTAACAAATAGAAAGTCATTATCTCTGCCCTGAAGAGCTTAGAGTTCAATATATCATGAAGCCCTGCTTGCAGTAATGGAAACAGTAACATCCCTGGGAAGGAATTACAGTTCTGAGAGCCAAATTTTTTTCCCTACTCCCTCACTTGTTCCCTGGTGAGTTTTAATTTACTATTGACTGATAGCAGCAGTAAATTACTAGCACACTCCCACTCTCAAACACACATTCTGGTGGAAGCCAAAGAATAGAGGGGCTGAAATTGCCATCCACTCCCGCTCTCCCCCCTGACCTGCTCTGAACTTGATCTCTGCTCTGAGAGAAGATGGTCGTTATTAGGCAGATGATGGCTGTAGCTGTAACGAGCTGCGTACTCAGTACTTCCCCATCCTTGTCCCAGATATTACCGCCGACACTGCCTTATCACTAGAAGGCAAAGGACGACTTGACTACCACATGAGCCCGAACAAGAAGAGAGAATACATGATGAGACACGGCACTCGAGGCGCCGGCCCGGGACCCCCGAACGCGGAGCGCTTGGAAGTGAAGTTCAGGACAAGAAGCGAGAACGGCATTTTAGTTCACGTCCAGGAAAGCAGCAACTTCACTACCGTGAAGGTAAGATTACAGCTAATGCCGAGTTTGATTTGATTGGACTGCCTCATGCATGGTGATCAAAATCACATTTTTCCATTACTCTTGCTGTTTCCTATATAAAATATTAGGTCTTTAACTGAGGCCAGGCACTGCTCCAGTATCATTCATCTTCTCAACAATTCCCTTGCTATTTGCCAAGGTATCAGAAGATCTCGATGGTTTTGTATCTAATCAGTTTTGTCTAGACTCCAAATGGTGACTGTTTTAAGGCAGCAAGAACAGTACTCATTGCCATGTTTGTTATCGTCATTAAGTTACCCTCTACAGAACAAATCGTTTCGTTATTGGTCTTTTATCTTCTGATTTTTTGGGCCTCAAACCCAGACCCTCCTTAAGCTAGCAAACAATTGCCAAAAAGTTTTCATTAATTCCTACTAGCATGGCTCACGCTTATCAAACTAGGAAGCAAGGGATAACTTGAATTCATGAGCTTGCCCAAAGACCAGTGTCAATACCAAACTATTTTAAGATACGTAGCTGAATCAGTGCTTCAAATGCCACACAGTTTGGGTTTTTTTTCCCGAAGAGTTTATTGCTGCAGAAGTTACCTTTCTCAAGAGAAAGCGATGGTTCAGTTCCTGGCTATGACTCAGTCCATTTACTCATAACTCTAAATGAGTACAGCAGTGCTGTTGGCAAGCCCCTTTATTGGGTTGGTGTAAGCTCCAAGTTNCCCCATGGATATTCTCCACCTGCCTGGTCGGAGGTACAGAGCTTTCCTGACACACCGCTGCGTTTTAAGAAGCAAGTCTGCGTTACTTCCCTGGTGTACGCTTTTATCACATCATTTGATAGGAAGTTTCTGCCTCAGACATGTTAGTAGATAAGATCTCATTGTTTTGAGTTCTGGAGAGAAAAAAACAAACGCTACCTTTTTCCCCCTAGTAGAATTTGCTAGGTCAGCTCTACAAGCATTATTAAAAA
>VZSZ01005511.1:908486-919304 GCA_013398815.1 Ibidorhyncha struthersii
AAAGAGAGAGAGAGTTGCCTTTCCTGGCTGGAAGCGCTAGCGGTGTGTTTATGCAAACACTCTTATTATTGTTAATATTGGTGAAGTTATACAAGCAAGCAGAGGGTGTCGAGTCCCAGACCCAGCTGTGCAAGGGGAGAGGAGGTTTGCCTAGTAACAGATGCGGCAGTCTGAGGAGGGAAAGGTAACATCACCGTACCGATTATGGCCAAAAAGTTCCCAGATGATGCTCGTTAATAAAACTGTAGTAATTTAGCTGTAGTTAGTACAGTATGGCTTCTGCGCCCCCGCTCTTACCTGGAGTAGGTATCATGATGAGCACTTCTCGGCGGTGGCTGGAGATGTCAGCGAAGCCATCCCGTGCGTAGGTCTCCCTGGCATCTCACTCCGCTCCCGGCGCAGGAGATGAGCTGTAGGGGCTTCTGTTTACAACTCTCTTGTCAATCCTCAAAGCAGGCAATTTTATAACTTGATTTTTACGTCTTTTAATATGCGTGTTATCCAAAGTGTAAGCATTCAGAGAAAACCTGCCATGTGTTTTTTAATATTAAACTGTGCTAGGGAAAAGCTACAAGTCCTGTGGCTACATCCACGCATCCACATTTTTCCTCTTGTAGTCAACTAGCTTCGGTGCAGTGGGGATTGGGGTAAAATTAAAGAAATGGTAATAAATCACACCCACTGAGATTGCGAGCAGCTGATTCACTAAATGATGGATGTAAAAACTCCCCCCAAAGAACCCAGGAGAGGTCTTTATGATATAAAGGGATCCTTAATCCAGGAAAGATACAAAAATTAGCAGACTAATTAAATTAAACAATGGTCAAAGTCAGATGGAAAATGTCCCCCTGAAAACACACCAAAAGGAAGAGGGTAGGGGATTCCTTAATAGTAAAGCTCTTTCTCACAGCTTCCTACAAATAATACATGTTGCAACTAATTCCATTAGAAGTAATGGGACAAATACAGCAGGTTAAAGGTGAAATCGCCTGCCTTGTTTTAGCCGGAAATCTCGTCTGAAATCAGATTAAATGAGTGTAACTGTAGCTCTAAGATCTATGAACTGTATGGGTAGAGAATGTGGATTGCATGTTACCTATACGAGCTAACATACGCATATGTTAGGGTGGTGAGACATTGGCACAGGTTTGCCAGAGAAGCTGTGGCTGCCCCATCCCTGGAGGTGTTCAAGGCCAGGCTGGACGGGGCTTTGAGCAACCTGGGCTGGTGGGAGGTGTCCCTGCCCACGGCAGGGGGGTTGGAACTAGATGATATTTAAGGTCCCTTCCAATCCAAACCATTCTGTGATTCCATGCACATATTGAGTTGCAGGAATAAATCAGAACATAACTCGTTTAAATGGTATCTTATCCAGTAGGCCATAAATCTGTAAAGACTGGTGCTCCGTTTTAAGACAAATAAGCAATTTGTTCAGTAAAGGAGGCTCAGAGTATTACTAAAGTTGAATCATACTTGTAGTTAGGAATATGTTTGATTTAGTGGTTCATTCTTTTCATTATATTCTACTTGTCAGTTGCTTCGCCATTTAAATAAAACCCAGAAATGGGTGTTACTCAGTATTGTCAACATCAGCATTTGTTTCAAATTTAGAAGTATGTTGTGCTTCAAGGAACTGAGATGAACGTTGCTTAGTTTTTTTCCTGGTTGAAGAAGTCATGGACTTGTCTTGTCTCTGGAAATTTTATTTTCCAAATGCCACTAGTGTATTATTTATGAGTCTGTTGGCATTAGTCACATGCAATTTTAAAGAAACAGAAATAGACCTAAAGAGTCATAAATCAGTATGGAAAATATCAGTTGCTAACGGTAAATAATTCTACAATTCTTCTCTAATGTGGAATTAAAAGTTACCATTCTGTGCTTAGTCTTCTCATATATTGTCTGATACGGTATATTTCTTTTCATTTACATAAAGGCCAAAATACAAGGCAATATTTTCATGGAGCATAAACAAAAAATAAGACTAACCAGCCAATTACAGGTTACAAACATAAATATATATATATATTCTGCCCAGTTGATCTTGTAATAAATACTTTTGATTGTGGCCAGTGTTGTTTAATGTGTTGTTTAATATGTTGTAATAGTCTGTGTGGCTGCATTTCCAACTGTTGGATTTCCTTTGGGCTGCGTGTTAGTTTAGAAGCGTGCCACCTGGATTTGCCAGTAGCAAAGGCATCCTATCTCTGAGGGGCAGCTTTATCAAAGAGTCCCTCAAACAATACATTTTCAAATAGTCCAAATTGTTGCCTTTATAAATGAAGCGCATGCGCAGATTGACCATTGTATTTCTTGATCCAAATGGAATACGTGCTAGATACATCCAGTTCAGGCTGCTGCCAAGACATGAGCGTGGTCTTACAGCCGTATTAAAGCTGATCTGTATGAACAAAGTCCTCAGCTTGCATCACTAAAGAAGTAAATCCAGAGCATTTAACAGTTTCTGGAAACGAGAGCAGCATTCTTGCAGCCGGTGTGTCACCTCGCAGTTCTTCCCAGGTGAACGTTATTTTTCCTGGAACAAAGCACGTGAGGCTTAGAGAGCTTTCAACAGACCTGGGGCTTCGACCTTTGCTGGGCTGTGCGTGTGCATGTTCTGCACGCTTGCGTTACAGATCACGGACCGACCGAGCTGCAGCGAGCAACACGGGAGGGAAAACGGTCGTCTTATTTAACGCATATGACCAAACGTGCAGAGTATGGAAGGAAACTTGCGACAAGTTGCAGAGCCACCCTATATGAGCTGTACACAAGTCTGTACGCCCTTAGGAGCTCCGCTGATGTACCCGACTCCAATGCAATATTGGAGAAGCTGGCAGGTTTGGATGTTAGGGTTTTTGTTTAACCTCTGTTTCTTAAATGCAGAATTTGCCCTGATCTCATTTTGGGATCGTTGAATGTTGAGCTAATAAGAGGTTTGGAATCCTGCATCTCATGATTCAGTAGAATTGCGAGGCGTCACACCTAGAGGAAAAGCCAAAAAAATTTTACGTAGAATTTAATAGTGCCTTTTTCTTCCTAACAGCTGACAAGCTGAAAAGCAGTTTGCTCAAGGAAGCACCATTTGACAATTCACACGCTTTGCAACTCTTCAGAAAGGTTTCTAAGATACAACTATTTTCCTGCAAAATGCAAATTAGCAGCAAAACCAGATAGGAAACGGGGACCTTGTCCAAGTCCTGCCATGCCGTGTGTGTTCCTGCTGTGTCCTAATGAAAACTAGATGCAAGTGTTTTGGGCAGGGACAACATCTGTTTACTCAGCAAAGCATTTTCCACACTTGCGTTGAAGAAGGAGGAAGAATTATTCTTTTATTGGCTGAAACGTTTTGTCATGTGCATGCCCTATTGCTGGCCTCTCAAGAGGTTTTTCTCTTACGAGATTAGCCGGGGGATGAGTGGATGGCAGCTCTGAGTTTTCTACAGATGCAATGATGTATTTAATTGCGTTCAAATTTTTCGGACTAAATAATTAATGCATTTTTAGTACAAAGCAATTATTTGGGGAAAAATATGCCCAGGCTTCCGATTGCAACCAAAGCTACTGCAGCTGTACTGTATAGGCATTACATTGGTTATGCGTGTATAGGAGTGGTTATGCGTGTGTCGTTTTAAAATGATGTGTTTCACTGTTTTCTGATCAGATAAAAGGTGGCAAAGTGCATTACATATCCGATGCTGGAATTGCTGGGAAAGTGGAAAGAAATATCCCAGAAGTGTACGCTGCGGATGGTCAGTGGCATTCGGTGCTCATTGAGAAGAACGGGTCTGCTACTATCCTGTCGGTTGACAAGACTCATAGCCGAGACATCCTCCACACCACCCAAGACTTCGGTGGACTGAACGTTCTTACAATTTCTTTGGGAGGAATCCCATCGAGTCAACCTTTCAAGAGCACAGTTGCAGGTAATTTTTTTTAATAGAGTGCACATAAGCCGATTTGAGCCGACAAAGGGTCTTTATTTGCCAAAAGGTTGCAGAATGTGCTGTAGTTCTTTCTTAGTAACTAATATACTTCCGTACTTTGCCAGGAAAACTGCACATTGAATGAGTAAGGATTGCAGGCTTTGTTCCTTCAATCCACATTGCAGCCTTGTTGTTTCCAAAGCAGGCATTCCATCTGCAAGGCTTTTTGGAGGCGGGGGGTGGGTTGGCTTGCCTGTCTGTAAATCAGTTCTTATCATTTTGTTATGCTAATGGAGAAGAAAGGATCTATTCTTCACCTGGGTCAGAATCTGGAAAATCAAAGCAAATCTTTCACTTGGGCAAAAATGGTAAATGAGAACTTTGTCTCTGTAGGGGTTTGTAAGTACTGCAGGATTTAGCCTGGTTTTAATATGATTAAAATATTTTCTGAAACTCCAACTTCCTCCTGCTTTATTCTGCTGTCAAATGAATAATGGGATTTATTTCTGAGCAACAGAAACCAAGGACAATAAGGAACCACCCTCTGACTGAAATCAGGCTGTTAAGAAGTAAATCAGTCTCCCTTAAGAGTTAAATAAACTGTCTTAGACCCTGGCAAAAGAAGTAGATAACATATATTTGATATCATTCCCCCAGTGATAAGTAAAGATGGAAGTGATTTTTAGCTACAAACTGTGAGACACTCCAGACAATGCAGGCGTAGGTTTCACGGAGTTTTTATACTGAAAAATCTTCCTGACTTCAAGAATTGTGACCAGATAAAGGATCTTTGACTGGAGCAAATTCACACTTCACATTTGTGTATTGTGAATTTGCATGACATGCGGTATGAGACGGTATAAATGCTATGCTTACCTTTACCATCTTTACATGCATGTTTTATGAGCAGTGTAGGCGTGGAAAAGTCAGAGGCTTTTAGGAAAGCTGGAACAAAGAAAATTGAGGATGCTAAAATCTCACCACTGCCTGATGCTGTGGCAGACAAATTAGGAGTGTCTGGCTTCCATTAGGAATACACAATCCAAAATCTCTTATTCATATGATTTTATTTTATTTTAATATTGGATTACATTGTGTACAACATACCAAGGATTTACAAGGGGGAGGTATAAAACTCTGCATGAACTCAGAGAGTCAAAAATATCTGCAGCGCTGTTAAAGGCAGAAAAAAACATACACGGGTGACAATTCCAGGGCTGTGAAGCTGGTATATCCAATAACATTTTTAAAGCCGGGTAGACCTGACAAAAGGGCGATCGCTGTTTATCGCATCACTGCTGCAAGGGACCACCAAGCGTGCTGCAAGGTATTCGTCCATTTTGCTTGGGCTCCCACCTGAACCTAAATCCTCAATTTCCTCTTTACTTGGGAATGTAAAAACAGGAGAAAATGAAAATAAAGTAGTGCTGAAAGAAAATACGTCTCTCGGAATGGAAAGAATAAAGAAACAGCATGCTTGCAAAACTTGGAAGGCCCTTTCACGTCCCTTTACACCACGTGACTTGCATCTCTCAGCGAAACGTATTTGATGTTGATACCCACTTATATTTCATTGCTGACATCAGAGGGTGTTAAAATTTTAAAACAGCATACTTTGAAAATTATAAATATGTAATATCGCCGCACACAACTTGAGTATATTTGCTATTTCATGACAGAGTGAATATTCTTAACATTTATCTCTGTGCTACCTGTTTTTACAGTTTTCCCCAGTTATTCACAAAATTGCCATCCATAGCGGCTGTTCTTCCGTTCCAGCAATACGTCTGCAGAAATGAACCTTTCTTTGACACTACTAACACAGGGAAAATTTGCTCCTGTTTACTCTTTCACCCAAGTGTGACACTTCAGAACTGAGTAGAGGCACTTTCCTTCTCCTTGTCGATTATTTTTCTTGATAATAGCTCATAAGTTTGGTCTTGCATAGTATGCTCCTGCAAACCTGGCACGCACACACAGCATCCCAAGGACAATCCAGCAGAAGTTAAGGAGAAATAAATACGTTTCTTACAGCAACTGTGCATGTGGGCACTGAGAGCGTAACTTACAAACACACCTCTGCGTACCGTTTTGTCGCAGCTCCGCGTAGAGGTCAGCATAAGGTTGCGCTATCCTAAAACCCTTGCAGAAAAGATTAAGGCTGGGGAACACAAAGAATTATTGGGCTGGCAAAAGGCTGGATTTTCCTGCGACCTCACACAGAACCACTGCACAAAGGCCGGGGATAATCCCGTCTCCTGGGGCTCTCTCAAGCGCTGAAACTCGGCGTCACCACCGACAGGGTAGCGCTACGACCAAGCTGTGGGGAGTTTGGGAAAAGGCCACTCGGGATTCAGAGACGTAAAAGTAGTGCCATGATTTTGGGAGACAGCAAGACAGGAGGCTTGGCTGAAGCACGATAGGCAACTTCAGCTGAGAACGGGGGCAAGCTGGAAAGCACGCAGGCAAAGGGGAACCGGGGGCTGATGTTTCCTGCTGGCACAGCCAAGCCAGCTGCGCATAAGGTGCTTCTGTGTGGATGATAAGAAGTGTTAGAAATGCGGGAAAGTCAGGAAACAAAAACATTTAAGTATATTGAATGAAGCCGTTAGAAGGAATATGTCTTCTACTTCATTCCAAAGACATTAAATGCTATTGGAATAGTTGTTTCCCTATGGTGACCGTGTTAATTCTTGGCTTATTTACTGAACAATGGAGCCCTTCATTTAGCTTCAGTGAAATGGGTGTATGAATTGAAAACTGAGTCAGTTTAACAGTATATTTTTAGAAAATACAATGTTTCTGCAAAATCCAACCATTTGCTCATTGCTTAGTACTTTGGCAAAATAATTTTGCTTCAAGGGGAAACTACATTATAATAAAGATCTAAGAATATAACCGTCAGACTTCCTTCGATGAGCCTGTCTGCGAGATAAGCACATTACAATCACAAAAGTATCCATTTGCATAGCAAACCCCAGATCTCATCTGCTCAGTGAGCAGCAGAGTTGAGTCTCTGTGTGTGAGCAACCTGGTTTTACCCAAAATGCGTTTTTTCATTTCATTTTATATTATGTTTTTTCCTTGATTTGAACTTTATTCCCCGTCTCCAAGCTTGAGGTAAATCCTTCCTAATCAAACAGCAATTCCTTCTCCTGCGCAGCCTGTAGAATTCTTAAAAGCCAGATCAACATTTCAAATTATATTTAGGCTTCTGCTTACAATTGCCTGTTTTTTTTCAGATTTAATGAAAGCAATGAGAGTGCAAAATATCTTACAGGCTGCCTAGGAAACACGATATGTTAATTTCAGCATCTTAATTGCAGGTTTTGGTTCATTTTATTTACCTGAGAATTATTTTCGTAGCTTTGCAATCTTAGTGTTGGAGTTAAAAACTTTGGTCCATTTCTGAATTCTTATTTGGCAGGCTTAAAAGACCCAAGATATCTTGGTATCATTTATATAAGTGCCACACATGTATCTTCAGAGAAATTACTTAATTAATTTCTTATCTTTAATCTCTTTTTCTATGCACAGCTTAGATGTGAAAATCATTGGTTTTAAAAGGTGCGTGCATAGAAGTTGTGTCAGAAGCTCCAGGCATGACCAAACTTTACTTAATCTTGTTCTCCGTAAAAGTAGATTTCAGTTCCTATCTAATATGAACCCCCCAAATTTATCAAAATTTTATGAACAAGATAGTCGTTAGAGTGGAAGAGGAAATATTCAACAGAAGCAACAAAACATTTCTTACGCCTGAGCCTAAATGATTCAGTGTGGATTGTCAGATACTGAAACACCTGTGAATGGGCCATCCTTCTAGCGAAATACTATATGGTATGTATTATATAGTATTATATAGATTACATATAAAATTTACTGTATAATACCATATATAATATGATATATATTACATATAAAATATACTATATAGTACTATATGTAATATAATATTATATAGATTATATATAAAATATACTATATAATACTACAATATTACACCGTTGTGGTTAATATCACAGATATTTGTACATCAATCACAACGCAAGGTAAAAATATCGGGAAGCAGTTGTAAGCTCATTACGCATAAGATTCACGCGTGAAAATATGGAGGCTTCATGTGCGTGCGATTTACCCTACGTGCTGCTTCAAACCACATCAGGAAGCCATGCTGTCGCCTGCATTGTAGCATTGGGGTTTCCGTTGTTGCTTCTGTGTTGGTGTTTCCCCTTTCATTTCAGGGGGACAAGAGGCACACTGCAGAGCTTGTCATCTGCTGATCCAAAAGGCTTCCCCTTTAGCGTGACATGGATGCTCGGAGTGTCTTTGGCCTCTGTTGACAGTGCGTACTCAGTCTTCAGGTCCCGACGTGACTCTTGCTTTTCTTCCTAGGCTTCGATGGCTGCATTTCCTACGTCAAGTACGGCGGGGAAAGCCTTCCCTTCGCTGGCAAGCACAGCCTCGCCACTCTCTCCAGAACAGACCCCTCGGTGAAGATCGGCTGCCGCGGCCCCAACGTCTGCGCCAGCAGTCCCTGCTGGGGTGAGCTGATGTGCATCAACCAGTGGTACGCCTACCAGTGCGTCCCACCAGGCGCCTGTGCCTCCAGCCCCTGCCAAAACGGGGGCAGCTGCGAGCCCACGGCACATGCCGGCTTCACCTGCAGCTGCCCCGAGGAGTACGGGGGACGGACCTGTGAGGCGGTGGTGGCGTGCCTGGGGGTCTCGTGCGCCCCAGGCCAGGAGTGTAGAGCGGGGATCAATGGTGGCCACATCTGCCTCCCATCCGCGCACCCCGCCGAGCTGTCCCTGCCCCTCTGGGCCGTGCCGGCTATCGTGGGGAGCTGCGCGACCGTCCTGGCGCTGCTGGTCCTCAGCCTCATCCTCTGCAACCAGTGCCGGGGAAAGAAGTCGAAAGCCCCGAAAGAGGAGAAGAAAACAAAGGAGAAGAAGAAAAAAGGGAGCGAGAACGTGGCGTTTGATGACCCGGACAACATCCCGCCCTATGGCGATGACATGACGGTCAGGAAGCAGCCTGAAGGGAACCCGAAACCCGATATCATCGAAAGAGAAAACCCGTATCTCATCTATGACGAAACCGACATCCCGCACGCCACGGAGACGATCCCCAGCGCCCCACTGGCTTCCCCCGAGCCCGAGATCGAGCACTACGACATCGACAACGCCAGCAGCATCGCCCCCTCGGACGCCGACATCATCCAGCACTACAAGCAGTTTCGGAGCCACACACCCAAGTTCTCCATCCAGAGGCACAGCCCGCTGGGCTTCGCCCGGCAGTCCCCCATGCCCCTGGGAGCCAGCAGCTTGACCTACCAGCCTGCCTACGGGCAGGGCTTGAGGACAAGCTCTTTAAGCCACTCAGCATGCCCTACTCCCAACCCCCTGTCTCGGCACAGCCCCGCGCCCTTCTCCAAATCGTCAACCTTCTACAGGCACAGTCCGGCAAGGGAGCTGCACCTCGCCATAAGGGAAGGGAGCCCACTGGAGATGCACAACGATGTCTGCCAGCCCGGCATCTTTAACTACGCCACTCGGCTGGGGAGGAGAAGTAAGAGTCCGCAGACCATGGCGAGCCACGGTTCCCGACCGGGAAGCCGCCTGAAGCAGCCCATCGGGCAGATCCCTCTGGAGACTGCTCCTCCGGTGGGGCTGTCCATCGAAGAGGTGGAGAGACTGAACACCCCTCGCCCCAGAAACCCCAGCATCTGCAGTGCAGACCATGGCCGGTCCTCTTCTGAGGAGGACTGCAGAAGGCCTCTGTCCCGGACGAGGAACCCGGCCGATGGTATTCCTGCACCCGAGTCCTCCTCCGACAGTGACTCCCACGAGTCCTTCACCTGCTCGGAGATGGAGTACGACAGGGATAAGCCCATAGCGTACACCTCCAGGATGCCCAAGTTATCCCAGGTCAACGAGTCCGATGCGGATGATGAGGACAACTATGGCGCCAGGCTGAAGCCCCGGCGGTACCCTGGCCGCCGAGGTGAGGGGGGACCGGTGGGGGCACAGGTGACCGCCGCCAGCGCCGGGGAGAGCTCCCTGCCTGGGAAGCTGGGGCAGCAAGCGGGAAGCTTCAACTGGGACAACCTCTTGAACTGGGGCCCGGGCTTTGGGCATTATGTGGATGTTTTCAAAGATTTGGCATCACTTCCTGAAAAAACAGCAGCAGCAGCAGCAGCAGCAGCGAGTGAAGACAGCAAAGGTGGTACAACGAAGCCTGTTTCCAAGGACGGGGAAGCAGAACAGTATGTATAGGCCGCGGTATCTCCTGGTATTGCCACGGTGCAAAGCCACGGGGACCGGTCAAACCATTATATGGTTGTAGAAAAGCAAAGGTCAGCATTTGAACCCCAGGCCAGTTTGGTTGGAGGAGACTTTAAAAATAATAACCATTATGCTGCTGAAAGAGACTTAAAACGTTTTTAATTTAATTACGCTTGGATGAATTTATTTTTCCTGCATGCATTGTATTTGAAAACAAGATATTCAGCATGCAGCCTTTGAAAAGGGTTTCCTATTTACCATTGGTTGGTTTGTGATTCTTAAATTAATAATGCTTTGTTCTGAAAATGAACTAATTTGTGGGTTTTTTTTAAATTGTGAAGGATGTGCATATTGTCTCCAGCTACTAACATGTTTTACGATGCAAGAGTATTGAGGGTTTCGTTTTCCTTAAGAAGTGCATGGAAGAAGGATGGTGAATGAAGGAATTACAGTAGTAAGGTGTCTCAGAAAACGTAGTTACCGTATCCTGCAGTTGCTCACGTGTAACTTTATGGATGAAATCAGCTTGAATAATTGCTGGCAACAGTGCTGTAAGTCTTATTCCATACAAGAGGTGCTAGAAGCAGCTCAAGCCAGTCAGCACTTTA